>VYXC01008872.1:0-94399 GCA_013397175.1 Platysteira castanea
CTAATAAGTGGTCTCTAATAGTACCTTGTGGAATATGTGGTTACATTTGTTAAAACGGTTAAGGCTTGTGCTCACCAGAAGGCCCTGTGGGAAAGGCACAGCTGCGGGCTGCATTGTCGGAAGTTGGTTGAGGGGTGAGAGGCAGTTGCGAGTAAGGAGCGACACAGTTGAGTGACAGTTGGAAGTGAGACTGTGATTGGCTGGAGGAACACGTGTCCAGCACATGTACGGGAAGCTGATTGGGTGATAGGATGGGTGGCCAGCAGCACTGCAGCTGTGACAGCCAATGGGTGCCCTTCTGCTGTTAAGTTCGGTTAGGCTTCGGCTTGGTTTCAGTTGTGTTCGGTTGAGATTAAGGGTATAAAAAGAGGGTGATTTTTTTTTTTCTTTTTTTTTTTTTAAAAAAACTAAACGGGTCTTCTTTGGACATACCAGAGGGTCTAGTGTCTTTGTTCCCCATTGCTACAGAACCTCATTTTCCCTACACCTCCTTTTGCTGCTGAGCTAGCTCATAATACCTTTCACTTACTCCTTAGTTTCAGGTTCAGCTAAGCTTTGGCTTTCCTAGACCTATTCCTGCATGCTCAGACAAAATCTTTACATTCTTTGTAGGCAGCCCATTACCACTTTCACTTTCTGTGTGCTTCCCTTTCATGACCAAACTCAGTGATCCTGACTGATCACATCACTCTTGATCCTTCACTGAGTGTGTAACAGCATTAGAATGCCAATATTTCTTAAACATTTACATAGACAACAATAAACTGAGTAATAAATTAAGGAGATCACACCAAAAGAAAGAATTCAGCCCACTCTATCTTGCAGCTTAATTATTGATCAAATACCTGTCCTTGAAATTTCACATTCTCACATACATAAGAATTACTCTGGTTATTTGTTCACTAAAATCAATTTACAAGAATGGAATATTAACACAGATACAGAAACTATTTGAACATGAATTTTAAATAAGAAAGTATGAGGACAGAGTAAGAGGAAGCAAAAGATTTTCAAGTTATAAATAACAAAGAAAATTGCCTGAAAGGCAGATTCCTTTCTAAAGTAAAAAAATGAAAGCTGCTGTTTCTGGTTTCTGTTATTATGGCTGTAATTATTTATAACGATAAACCCCAAAGGCACATTACAGCAACTATTGTGCAAAAGCACAGTTCTGTAAGATGAATCCAAGAGCCTGAAAGTACATTAGTGCAAAGGGATGTTGAGGGCCACACTCCATGATGGGTTATTTACTCCTTTATTTATATCCTTGTTTTCTAGTGGTTGGTAATATAAAATGTTTATAGTTCAGAAACTGTTGTCCTACATCAGAAGATGGACAGTTAAGGACTGAGACTTTATTGCTGAGGGTTCCGTATGGACTATGAAATCTGGATTTTTCTCAGAGAACACAACGTAAAGTTTATGCCTCTTACAGCTTTAAATCTATTTGTCAGAAGTTCAGTCCCATGATTCCTCCTCCCCTTTCCACTGGCCTTCATTTGACCCTTTCAAAGGTACTAGATAGGTTAAATCACGCACACAGATACAGAAGACACATTAAAAACACAACAACAGAAGCCCAAAAACTAAATCAAAAACCCCTAAATATTCCACTCCAAACAAGTGAACAAGGGACCTTCCAAAAAGCACAGAACACACCACATTAGAAAATTTAAAAATGCACTTACAAGACAAACAAAAAAAACCCAAACAAAACCGGAAGCGCAAACACAGAAAACCAACCAACCAACCAACAAAAACCAACAAACAAAAAACCCCCCAAACCTAAACAAAAAAAAAAAAAAGAAGAAAACACCAAGAAAAAGCCCCAAAACCACAAGCACAAACCACCAAAAACCAAAGAGTCAACAACAGATTGGCAAAATTTAATTGACTTACTGCAATGAAAGACAAACTGAGCCAGTAGATACAGTAGGAATAAAATCTTTCTTCTTCCAACATACTGGGGGCATGAGTTCAACTTAAAATGTGTCATATAATACCAATCTGGCTAAGTTTTAGAAAGTGTGTAAACAACAGAAACAATATATATCTGAGCAAAGCCTTAGGCCTGTCTTGGAGTTCAGTGTGCATGACAGTTATTGTTCTGCCAGCCAGAAAAATTAGAACTCAGAAAGTAACCATAGTACACTCCCATCAGACATCTTACAAGCACACACGCTTGCACTATGAGCTAGCCATAGTAAACAAAATTATACTGTCTCAACACAAAAAAGAATCACATACCTTGAAGTATACTGCTGGTTTGTTTTTCACAAAGTATCTGTCAAGAAGATGCATAAGCAGGGCAAGAGATATGCTACACTCACAAATTTCCACAGACCTTTCTCTAGGAATAACCAAAGCCTCTTCATTATGTTTGCTTCACATTACTCTGGTAAAATTAATTTGGATATTTTGAATAGAAAAGAAACACAGCTGAAATTGAGGCTACATAGGCTCATAATCATAGGTGCCATAAAGCAGAGGGAAGAAATCAAATATGTATACCTCTGGTACTGAGAAAAAAAAAATAAAAACACCCCATATGCATGAACTTAACTGTAGAAAGAAAATCCCCAAGCATCCACCCTTTCAATATCTGAAGACATAGCTGCTTCTGTGTGTTATTTTCCCTGCTTCTAACACATCTGGAAGATGACCTTAAAAATTAGTTGTGCATATTTGATATCAACCTGTGGAAAAAACTGTGTACTTAAATACATCTCATGCTGTGCTGATGCAAGCTACAGGCCATTGTTGTTATTTAGAGGGCCTGGAAGAATAGAATTTGAAAGTGGTTAGCTACACCAAAAGAGCCTACACTTACATGTACAGCTTGAATACAGGATGTATGGTGTCATTCTGTCATTTAAGCTGTCTGCAGAGATCTGGAGGGTCCTTTGTCACTAAACTTCAATATTTCACTGAGACAGATGGGATCTCTGCACAGCCTGAGTTCAAGCTCCTCTTGTAATGACATGCTGGCATACAAACTAGAAGCACTACATCTTTGTGGAGAAACACTAATGGTTTTCCTTTGGTGAAACAGCCTGGGTAACAATATATGATAAGATAGGGATGTGAATGTAAACAGTGTATATGAGTGGAATATTCAAAGATGTTTGAGAGGATACTTCCAAAAAAAGCCTAAACCCAACCAACCAACTTAAAAAAAAAAAAAAAAAGTGAACAAAAAACCAACCAACCAACCAACCAAACAAACCCCAAGCCATCCAACAAACTTACCACTGATGGCACCAAAGATGATTAACATCTGTTGTAATAAACAATCATCTGTGAGTGACCATGAAAATTTTGGGTAAGAAAATCAAACAAAAAAGATGAGTTATCCTTAAGTGAGGTATGAAAGAATCATGAAAATTTGAAAAAGAGAAGAGAGAAATGCACATCAAATGGCATGATACTGCCAAAGAGTCCCTGGGGCATAATGGCCTTTGCCAGGCTGGACAGAGCGGCTCCTAGTTTAACAGCACATAGGGACCCACACCTTTGGGGGCAGGGGTGACACTTGGGCTTCTGGGAGTCTTCATCACCTGTGTGTACACTAGTAAGTTGAAAGAAGTGGGCTGCATGCGTACAATGAAGCTGGAGCACCCACATATCCAACACGGGTGTGTGCCGGTAAGGTATCCTAGAGTGCCCTATGAGAGATGGCTCCTGGTCTGGATGTAACTCTTTGAATGTGTCTATGTCATTAAGAATTTGGAGGATGTGTCAAGAAAAACTGTTCACAAATTTTGGGTCACTTTTTAACATTTTGTGAGTGTTCAGCTATTGCTCTGCTATATTGCTGACATTGATCCTCAATGTACAGTTCCCCAATCACTCGTTAATCATTCATTAATAAAAAACAAAACAAACCAAATAAACTGCCTGTATCTTTATTTTGTCTCATGTGTTATTATTTCTTGTAGTTAACTAAATTTTCTGAGCAAGCATGCTTTGAAGAAGCAGTGAAACACATATATAGTTGTAGTTTATTGTTTAAGTTTTCTAAAGTTACTAAGATCGTGACCTTGCCATTGAATTAGACACTGACAAATGAGTATTACACCTGCTTACAGCTTTTCAATTGGACTACTATAACTAAGGTTATATCAGTGAGCAGAAGGAAAAACAAAACACAACTGACCCTTTATTATTTAGACTACAGATTTAATGCAATTTGCCTGGATAATAAAGCAAAGCTATCTAATGTAAGATGCTGGGAACATACTTATTACCAGCAAGCTAGCTGCAATTTCTGCAGTGATCTCAAAGCTAATTAATCTCAAGTATTAATTACCAAGAATAAGAAACAAATGGCTAATCTAGACTTCAGTGAATTGAGACATTTGTATAAAGCTATAAAACACAATTGCTAAGTCATCCCTAGAGGTACCTAACTGCCTACACTTCAACAGCATCTTCGTCGGTTGTGATGAGAGATGATTATCTTTCAGGAGATTAATCTCCATGTATTTGCTGAGTAATTCTCAGTTATGTCCTCTTCTCATATCTGTGCTGTTGAAAAATAGTCATATTTTTGTTGTTGTCACTCATACCTTTAACAAATCTGCTTTGCAAACCTGTCAGAATTCAGCGTTATGCAGTTTACTCACAACAAAATTGGCTAACTTGATAATGTGATTTTTGTCATCTGGGTTCACTAAACTAAAACCTTCCATGCTAAAGTCAAGGTCTTATGTTGGATACTTTTAAAGAACTTACATGCAATGACATATACACACACACACTCCCATATACATTTGTACATACGTATGTATGTATACATACATACATACATATGTACATACAAGCAAGAAGGGGAAAATCAATCAAGCACTGTGAAACAAACCTACAGTCATTTCTCATATAGAAAGATACTCCATTGCTACTAAGAGAGCTTTTACTGTAGGAATAAGTTTTTTTTCAGAAGTTCATAAACCTTCTGAAATAATAAATATATACTTCTACTATTAATACAACTTCAGGAAACCAGCAATTTTAGGTGAGGGCTTTTTGGTCATATTTTAAATGCTCAAGTACATAAGTTAATTTGAGAAACTATTCTGATTAGAAGCATTGCTATACTAAAAACAAAACAGCAGCACTAATAAAAATCAAAGTGAAAAAAGAGAGAGGCTTTGTTTGACAACTTTTAGCTTTTGAACTGTTACAAACATGCTCCCTCAAATTCATGTAAAATATTTAAGGAAAATGCTGACACAGCTGAAAAAGATTTACAGTAAAAATCAGTTTTCCGTTATGCAGTTTAAATATGACAGACTAAGTCAATAGAAGCATTTAGCTCACCAGACACAAGTTGAATACTAATAGGGAAATAAAAATTCTTTAGAACAGATTTTCCATATATCATCTAGGATCATTATAGTAGCTTTCATTTCCTTCAAGGCAAGTGCTAAGGCATACTCCCATCTATTAGAGCAGACATCCAATAAGCAGCACCTCTTCTGCATCTTAAATACTATTTTTCTTCACATCTATCCAGTCACAAACTGTTCTGCAGTAAGGTACTCTGACTTATTCCATTGAAACTTGCAAAATTGAATAGTCATCAGGAGAGGTAACAGTCTTTCTTTCTTTACTTAACTGTCTTACCCAATGGAATAGTATTAACATCCTGTCTCCTTTTCATAAAGGACAGGAGAGAAAATTAAATTCTTTTGAGAAAAAAAAATGAAGGAAAATACGTTCCTTCATCTCTTATAGTTTGATGAGTGTACTTGGTTATAAACTAACAAATGTTAGTTCATTAAAATAGTGTTACTAAGGATTAAATAGAGTTACAGTTACTAGTTCCTGTGGAAATGCTCAGATGAGTGACACTTCGAATATTTTGCTCTGATTCTGGTTTCCCGGGATCCTGAAAGGGGGTGTAACAGAACCAATCTACTCAGATCAGACCACAATCAGAGAAAAACAGAAAACTACTCAAAAACTCTCAGAAAATCAGATTCTTTGGCGGGGGGTGGGGGGAGGAGGGAAGGAGCTGGTTGAGGAACAAAGAATAGGGAAAAAGAAAAATCAGTTTTGAGCAGTTAGATGCCAACTGTCTCCTTGTTTGACTAAACAGGAAGAATACAATAGTGAAAACAGACTATCAAAACCATCACATAATTCCTTTTTGGGCTGTTATGCCAATGCAGTAAGCACAAGAATGCAGAAGTCCTTTGTAGGTACATAACAATAACAGTAAAATTCAGTTTCTTTACCAGACTTTGTTTCATGTGCACTGTGTGTCACCTTTGCCTTCTTCCTTTGGGCTAAATAAACCTACTCCCAGGTAGCCCAGCTGCTTTACCACCAAACAATTTAATAAGCTCCAGCAGATTTGCCTTTTAGATAAAGGCTAAAACGCACCAGTAATCTCATCTTTCTGTCTGCGAAAGGTAACAAGCCCACAATTCATAGAACACATGGTTCCGTAGGAAACAACTAACTTAGGAAACACCATCTTGTTGTAAACAACTTTTGCAGTCTATGAAGCCAGCCAGGTAGTAGAGAGACACAGAAATGAGTCTCCCCTTTTTTTTCCCTCAGAGTGGCATCAGCAGCTCTTCTAGGGCTTAAAGGGGCCCCCATGCATCTTATATATATTCTGCATATCAGTTTTAAAATAAATTTTGAGTTAGCAATTATTTAGGGCCAAGATTAACAAAAAAAAAAACCTCAAACCAAACCAAAATGAAAAACAAGAACAGAACAACCAACCAACCAAAAAAACAGACCTAGAAGTGAGGTAAGTATCTGGAACGGGGTTAACATGATACAACTCTCTTTTCAAGCTGTCCTGCAGTCACTAAAATTAACAAGCGAGACAGCTATAGCAATTTAAATTACGTGCTGTGTTGGAAAGATAGTTTCTCCAGCTTCTTCCCAAGAATTCTTAGCTTGTTAGCTAAAAACATGTTAGCTAGAAACCTACTAGAGTATCTTGAATGTTTAAAATTTTCTGAAGTAAGGAAGTAGAATATTGAGAGACAATGAAAACATACAGTAATCATTTAAGGTTACTTTAGGAAAAAATAGAAAAAGATCTCACATTTTCTCTAAAATGAAAGCAAAAACTTTAGTCTATTTCCAATAAGAATTCGATTCTTAAGCTATTTAGGTATTTGATTTAGGAAACTCTGTACAGGTGCCCAAATGACATACTTGAATATATTTGAAAATATGACACCAAATCATTTATGTATCCCATAGGATCATGACTTTACATTTCTGTCTTTTGGCTCCACAATTAAAATGTGCCTTGATGTATAATAACTGATATACCTCTTAACAGAAGTAACAGAGAAGACTTGCCTAATTTAATATGACCATAGGGAGTAGAGGAAAAATTAAAACTGAAAAGCGATTTAATTATAAAGACCTTTCAGATTAAAATAGGTTTTTTTCTAGCAGCAAAAGAAAAAAAAAAAAACCACAGATAATTACTGGAATAAAAACCTCTTCAAACAATAAAATGTAAAAAAACCCCTTTAATTGACTACAATTGTTCAAGAGATGCATTACATTTTCCAGCATTCATCTTCAAATTTTAATGCTTTTTAGTAGAATATTTGAACAACATCGTAATTTGCCATTTACTGAGCTGTGTTTTTAGCTCTGTAAAAGCAAAGCAGAAGGGTACATTGAAGAAACAGAACAAATGACAGGAATGTGATGTAATTTTTGATAGTATGAGACATGCTATATTTGATGTTCATCATGCAGTAAAAAGATTTGACATCACTACATAGGAAAGAATCTAAATGATTGGGCTCATGGTACAACACTGGAAAGAGACAGTAAAAGAATCTAGATAGCTTATAATCTGATAATCATAACCTTGCAGATGTCACAATCTGCCAGCAAAAACACCCATCTGAAGTCAGTGAGGATGAGAGCACGGCTGGATTTTGGCTCCCATTTCCTGAAAGAATGCTTTCTTCTCGTGCTGTGTGTTAACTCACATAGGCAGCCAAACACCACAAAGCTGCTTGCTCACTTCTCCCACTCTGCAAGGAGAATGGAGGAAAAGGAAACAAAGGATAAAAGAGAGAAAACTTGTGTATCAAGAAAAACAGTAATGGTAATAATAACAATTGCCTAATAAGTGAAGGGTAAGTGGAAGATGGAAGAAAACAAAAGTAAACAAAACAAATGATGCAAAGGCAATCACTCCCCACATTCCATGGGTTTGCCCAGATATATTGCCCAGGTAGTTTCTAATCTAAAGATGGTTGACGCTCCTAAAAGCCCCTCTTTTCCCTTTTATTAATGAGTGTAATGTTATATGGCATGGAATATCTCTTTGGTTAGGTCAGGTCAGCTACCTGGTTGTGTGTCTTCCCAACGTATTATGCACCACTCCTTACCTGCTAAATCCATTTCTTTTGCAGACAGAGTGAGAAACGGAGAAGTCCTTGATGCTGTGTGAACACTGCTCAGCAAAAGCTAAAACATTAATGTGTTACCAGTACCGCTTTGGTCAAAAGTCTAAAGCACAGCCTCATAATCTGCTATAAAGAAAAATGAACTCTATCCAAGCCCAGATTGGTGCACCTTCGAAATGTTTCATAAAAAGTAGATGGCAGAAATCTTACTTTTCTCCTCACCCAAGTTTAAAAGTAAGGTCACTGTTAAATCCTTTGAGTAACTGGATGTAAACAACACCTATCCTCTTGATAAAATCCAGTTTGCAAAATTGGGTGGAAAAAAGGCTGTAACATTCCTTTTGTCCTGATTCAGTTGCGTAAGGGTATTCCTAATCCATGTTTTTAATTACCTCTCTTTGATAATAATCTGAGCTATGGTATATTGGCTTACAAGTCAAATTTGAAATCTTGACTAATGAATGTTTGCCTGCACTAGGCCTATTTCTTGTGGAAGATTTAGCAGTAGCCATCCAAAATGCAGTGAAAAAGGAGCAGTTTCTTTCACAGTACCTGACAGTGTTTGGCTTCTATTCTCTTTCTGGGCAAAATCCAATGAATTAGTCTACAATGTCTTCAGTGATTTCAATTAATATGGAAGAGTTTGCACTTAAATAGAACAGAAACTCAGCCACAGCCCAATCTCAAATGAGATCTGTGACTGCAGCTGACAGGGGTAAGAACATGTTTTCTGTGCTGCCTCTGCTCTGTCAGCAGCAGGAATAGGTTCTTCACCTACTTCATTTTCATCCATATGGCAAATGTTTGCCCACATTCCCAGGAAATCTTCTACCTGTGGTAGCCCTTTGAGCTGTCTTAAATTAGTGCATTTATTGTGTAGCTAGTCAGCTTGTAACACAGATGCCACTGCACTGAACTAGAACATGTCATGAGAAGTGGGATTTCAGAGTGTTCTGTAGTATGATCCACTTCTAAGCAAATTTCTGGGCAAGCAAATTATTATTGTTTCGGTATTTATGATCAGTTATATTATTAGGTATTTTGAAGGTAATAATTTTAAGGTACCTTGCTTTCATCTCATAGAGGAACTTAAGCACCCAACACAGGGTCTTAGGCAAGGCAATGCCTAAAAGGCAAGTAATATGAAATCTGACCTGTAAATGCCTATATACTCTACTCTACTTTTCTATTATTTTTATTGCAGTGACAAGAAGATTTTGATATTTGAAAGCAAAAAAAACCAAAACAAATGTATTGCTGTTAAATCATGACCAAATTTCCCTGCCATGGCCTCACATGAATATCATGCTTGTGATGACCTCAGCATGAAAAAAAAAAGATTATGCTTCTTTAGCATGCTTGAGTAAATTCTCTAATATTGTTTGTCTTCCCTTTTCATAGGCAAAATCTTAATTGCTAAATTCAGGGTGAAAAGGCAGTAATTTTTTTCAGTGTAGAAAGAACAATTTCCTTGCATTTTTTTTAATTATATAGTAGTCATTACTGTTTTTTTAAAAAGCTTTCATAACCGGAATTAATGTGAAAAGGAGCACATTATTACTAAGACTTTGTACTCAGTGACTGTTTGAAGAGAGCTCATGTAACATCAAGGACTTTTAACTTCTGTGCTTTTAATACAGTTCATATGCATGTTCATGTATTTGCTTCCTTTTCAAATTAAATAATTCCTTTACTTCTTCTCAATATATGTCAAAAATGACATTGGGGATTTTTTTTAATTCTGGGGTTTTATCTTTTTTATTTTTATATGTTTTTTGAAAGGTGAAGGCTTTATATAAAGTACATGGAAGTGCCTACATTATTTAGAAGCCAAGGTTGAAGTAGCTATAATTTGGTTATATTTGTCATCTGTACTATTAGTGAGAGGAATAAGTTTCAAGGACAAGAAGGAAAGTAGAAATTGTAAAGCACTGCCAATTCTGATAGCCCAAAAGAGCTGAGGTTGCTGAAGCTCTGTGTTCCCAGGTCCAGCTAGCGAGTTTGAGTGCTAGCAGGCACACACTTACACGTACACACAGTGCATGCATGCATATGCACACAACAGCTCACAAAGGCCAACACAGACAGAAATTTATTTTCCATTTCTAAGTGCTCACGTGTGTATCAGAAGAGTATCTGTGTTTATGTAAATTAGTTAAGATCATTCTAGTTATATTAGCATGTGAAAAACTTCTATTCTAGGAATAAATTTGTGTTATATACTCTTTATATATTTGAAAGATTTGATACCTATATACTTCATGCCTAAACATGGGGATATATTATTCCAGAAACTTCAGAACTGAAGGAAACATTGCAATTATAGTATAAAATGGGGGTTGAAGAAACATGTCTGCCTGCTAGAAGATGTGGGTGGGAAATAAACTATTAGAAAGACTATCAGTGGCAAGTGATGTTTCCATATGTAAGGATTTTAAATACATATATTGATGCCAGAATCGTTGGGAGGGCATTAACAATTTCTGTAATACTTTTGGGCTTAATTATCCTGGAAATGATTAAGCCAAATCAGCATCTCACCTTCTACATCTTAAACCAGATCAAGAAGTACTGATTCATTGTGTTCGAAGGTGCTTCTAGATAGGCAAAGGTTGCAGTTCCCAGTATGACTTGTTTCTGTCATTTACAAATGAAAAGGCTTTTCAAATCTTCCTTGCCTCTGTCATGCTGAATAGTCTGGCTGTCACTCTTGGACTGGATTACATTGTTGAAAGCAAATCTGTGTCACTGACCTTACCACTGAGGCTGAGGATGCCATGGAATGTCATCCCAGGGACAACATTTAGAAGTTCTCCATGAGATTTGTTGTCACTGACACACCAACTATGAGCTAGCGACGATAAATTGTCAGAATTAATGAATGCTGAAATACATTTCAAGACACATTTTGTACTGAAGGCTGAAAAAAAAGTTAACAGATAAGTAATCCAATTAATGCTATTGCATGTGTATAATGTATGGAATATAGTTTAGAAAGGAGATGGAATGTTTCTGGCTTTTCATTTGGAAAGCTTATTTCCAGCATCTAGCAACTTCAGTGAAAGACTATTCAGTGAATGTCCAGTGCTTATTGTTGCCCTGGTCTTCTTAGCCTTCTGATAATTTACATTCTTGGAGCCAGAGTTCTCACAGTTTTCATGTAAATAATAGCCAATGTTTACTTAACTGTCCTTTTTTGTTATCATTCCTTTGTTATGAGAGAAACCTTGATGGACTGTCTTTTTAACCATTGTGGTTGGAGAGGAAGTAACACCATCCTCCAACCCACTGTCAGATCGAGAAATGTATAAATATCGAGAGAAAATAAACACTTGAGTTCTTTTCGCTTTTCTCATCTCAGAGCGCGAGTGTCAGTTATTTCGTGTCCTATAGCGACAGCTTATGAAAAATAGGCCACTAATGTACATAGCTAAATAGGGTTCTAGGATTCTCCCCTGTTCTCTTATTATACTTTACTCTTATTTTTCTCTTATTATATTTTATTAATTATTATTAACTTCACAGAAGAATTTCATATTTTTTAAAGTTTTGAATCAGAAAAATTTGAAACAAGGAGTATACTGCATGCAACTGAATTAGCATTGAAATCTAGGAAATTGTAGAGAGTACAGAACATTAAGACTATCTGCTGCAGAGATAAAGAGGTATCATAAAATTAGTTCTAAATTGTATAAAGTCTTGAAGAAGATGAATATCTTCTATCTAGTGCACTATGGAAGAGGGCATCGATGCCTGGACTCTTCATTGATATGTTACAGAAGAAATGAGAGATGAGGAAGATAATTATAGTGGCTGTGATTTTAATAAATTAAAGAGCGAAGATTAGCATCAGACTACAGGAGAAGTTGCAGTAATCAAGGTAAAATTTAACCTGACACTCATGTAACTAGGAATAGCATAAGGAACTAAATAATTCAGTAAATTTTTCAGCATTTAGCTTTTCAGTATGAAGCTTTTACTGTTGCTTATCTTTAAGGATATTTATTCATGGCCATTACTTTGATTATGATTCTCAGGGTTATTTTAGAAATGTAACGGGGACATGAGCACTGGTAAAACTAGAATTTGCCAGATAATGCCACAGCAGGCCAAACTTAAAAAATGAGAGCGTTTCCATATGACAAAATGACTGTGTGATTGCAGTGCACTTTAATCCACAAGTACCAACTTGATTTCATTAATGTAAACACCATAACTCTCAATGAAGATGTCAGCTTAAGTTCCTGCTAACAACCCTAGCAGAAAGCTGCCTGACCATTAAAAAGACCTCCCTACTGTATTCATGTTGTCTCTTCTCTAGTTCACATAAGCTCATATAACTTTGTTACATTCTTTTGAGATCATGCTAAAGAAGTGCTCAGTACATTTGACTGAATGATATTACTTTCAGTGAAAGAATCACTGGCTGGAGTCACAGCCCCTTTGTATCACTGGCAAGTGCAGAAATTGCACTGTGATACCACACTGACCTGAGGTGCTGAAAAACCCTGGCCAAAGGGATGGCCCTTCTAGCACATCTGCATGGCAGCTGAGCTCTATGCCTCTGTCCAGCCCCGCCTTCCTCTGTGGCTGGAAGAGCCTTGAGTAAAAGGTCTGGTTTACTAAATCCCTTCAGACCAAGGTAACGCTGCTGCCTAGCAGCAGTTTTAACATAGTTACAAAATGAACATATTTATAGCTAATGCATTTATAATACACTAGTTCTAACAAAATCTACTTTTTTGTTCACTGTGTCACAAATACTTAGAATTTCACAATACATATCACAAATACAGGTTTCTCTTTTTAAGTTATTTTCTTAATAAAATAGAGGTTAGATTAATCCCCAAAGTTGTTTTCCTCTGTTTAAAAGCACATCAAACTGAACAGTTGTTACTTACATTTTGGAAGGTCTGGAGTTTATTAGGAGGCAGGTTCGGCAATACTTGCAGTTTGCTTCCTAACATCCTCACATTTAAATGAACTAGCTCTAGCAGCTAATAGAACGTAAATAAAAATATCTTCTTATATAATGCTTTCACTACAGTTTTCTTTTAGTTAGAACATTTTTTTAGGTATTACATTTAGAACCTCTGATGCAACGTCAAATGTTTTACTGTCAGCATGATACTAGCATGGATGAAAAAGCACACTTTGTACAGTTCTAGAAAGTCTTTTTAACATTCAGCTCAAACAGAACTAAAGCTTTATAATGGTGTCTGTAAAGCCTCTTCACTTGTGAACAAAACTATGACAATCAAGAATCACAGATCTTGCCCCTCTTAAATGCCTAAAGCTATAAACAGACACCTCTGCAGGTGCTGATATAGCAACATCAATCTATCCCTTTTTTACTGGCTGGAGCTTACCCCTTTTCACAGCTCAGCTGGTAAAGTGTTTCTGGCAATTTCTGTCTAATCCACATTCAGAGCAAAGCCAGTGAAGTTTCCAAATGATACAGAAAAACACACCAGGCTGTTTCTAATAGAGATTAACACACGATCTGCTACCAACAGGTTAACAAGTGGGCTTAAACTGTGTGTACATAGATCTCAGCTTGCCTGTCTTAGAAGTAGTCCTGAGATATCTACTACTTGGTTGGACATTCTGAGTGGCATAAACTCCAGCATAGAGAGCACTGGGAACAATAGCTATCAGCACAGCTAGATGTGAAAGAGGGTATCTGTCCTGAGCCTCAAGCCAACCATTTAAATTGCTTGTGTTTACCTGGCTACTTTTGCCTGAAGAGGAAGAGGGATCAATCACAGGAACCACTCTGCTGGAGGTTACTGCCCTCCCAGTTCTGCTGGCAAAAGGGTAATAATGAGCAGCTGGAGGGCATAACTGTAACAAGGGTCTTCCACCTGCATGCCAACTACCGAGATGGCTGTCTACAATCTGTTTGACTGATCTAACTCTGCTAGCTTTAGTGTGTAACACAGACCTAGGTTAATTAAAGCTGCTTTCCAAATTGCTCTGCGTATAAATCCTTAAATTTCTGTGATTTAATCTCTATTTTATTTACCTATATTTTCTGTGTGAAAGTTCCTTTTTTATTCGTTTATCTTATTAATAAATAATAGAGCATATTTTCTTTTTTTGCAGTATAAAACCTTTAGATAAAAGCATAGTATCATGACTTTTTTCCTAAGCCTAATCTTAAGCTTAAGTACACCTTTTGGATTTTGGTTGATGGTTATAGGGGTGTGGGACTTGTGATTGGATGCAGGAAAAGGACTTTTGGGAATTGTATGACAATGAGATGTTCAGAGAAGGACAAAAGGAGAGGAAAGGGTGCCTGAAGTGTTTTGGGGAGTAGCTTAAGAAATCATTTAGGCTGGGATAACCTAGCACTTCCAAGTCCACCACTATGCCATACCCCTAGCTATAACACCTACATGCCTTTTAAAACACCTCCAGGATGTCAATTCAGCCACTTCCCTAGGAAGTTTTTTCTAATGCTGGATAACCCTTTCAGTGAAGAACTTTTTGCTTATGTCTAAACTAAACCTCCCCTCTTGTCCTGTCATTTTTTACTGGGGAGAAGAGCCTGATCCCCACCTCACTACAACCTTCATTCAGGGAGTTGTAGAGAGAATCAGGTGTCCTGAGCCTTCTTTTCTCCTGGCTAAACAACCCCAGCTCCCTCAGCTGCTCTTCATAAGGCTTGTTCTCTTGAGGTATAAGGCTTGTTCTCTTGAGGTGTAAGGAATAAGAGAGAATGGTTACTTGCACAGTGCTGATGAGTGCACTTGCCTGACCATGCCCTATACTACATCACCACAGTCTGTCTTGTTTTCTCATTAAACTCTATGTTCGTGGGTGAAGGGCTCTTTTCATGTGCATAGGTATGTGTGTGGGAAGTCTAAGAGCCAGTGACTGGAGTGACAGAGAGTCTGTGTGTCTGGGTCACCGGCAAGAATGATGAGTGTTTGTACACAAGTCAGTGTATGATCAAAAATGAACACGAAGTCAGCCTCGCTGGTGAGTAGGTGGGACCAGAAACCCACACGTGTGGGCTCTGGAGATTGACCATGTGACATCCTTGTGTAAATGAACATCTTGGTGAAAGGCAGTGGGGGAGTGGGAGGATCCAGGACTAGTGCATCTAACACCTCTTTATTTGAAGGGATACATATATGTGGGTGAGTATAGGTCCAAAGACCTGCAGCTAGAGTGGGGTTGTGGCACTCAAGGTGGAATGGCCAGGTGCTACCAAGTGGGAAGCCTGGCTTCCAGGGGCAGCAAATGGGCAGACCAAGTCTCTGATCCCAGACACTGGATGAGTGAACATTATATGCTTGTATCTTTATCCTGATCAGCCAGAGAAGGGAATGGAATGAGGCTGTTGGTGGTGTTAGTGCTTGTGGAAGTGCTGCATGTGCCTACACAGGCTGATCAGAGTGGCTGGCTCGGTATACAAGGCAGGATCTACTGTATATTGTGTTTATGTGTGTGCCTTCTGAGAATGCATGCTGCTGGTGGTACCAGCAGCCTTGATCTCTTGAGGTTAGATTTGACGACTCTATCAATATATGTACAAAATGGCATATGAAGTCCTGAGCTTTAGATATGCTAAAAATCACTTATCTACACAAGTTATATGCATGCTATATTGAATGTATGTATTAATTTTTGAAGAGAATATTTAAATTCTTTTTGTATAAAATTATTTTATTCTGTATTTTTTATAAAATATTTCTTACGCAGGGTGCTCCTAAGTACATGGTTAAGCTACATATGTTCTTAAAGCAATATGTATCACTATACAGACATAGGCCCAGACATGAGATATTTTACTGGTAGTGATAAGGTGCTCCCAGAAAATGTCATGAAGATGGATAATAGAGAAACGACTGACAGCCAAGATGGGGATTGTATCACCTGAAGTACTACCTGTCTTACTGCCACTAGAAGACTACCCTGATGCTAAGTAGCAACAGCCCCTGGAAGAATGCTTGTCTTCAGAAATATCATCACTACAGATGACAATGCTACAAGAAATTAAGGTACACTGGAAATCATGCAAGGTTTTGAAATGGCTTTCCTGGATTCTAGATCCAAGTCCCTTTGGCCTGTAATCAATCAAGATGAAATCTAATTAGGTGTTCTGCATACATGTCTGAGAGACCATAGTAATATTCCTATGAACATGAAATATTAAATTATAAATTCATTAAAGACTGTAATTTCCTCTTGAATAGGTGGAATAATAAATTTACTTCAATGAGCATTGCAATTCTTCTATCACAAAGCAATCAAACAGCTGGCTGAGTCTTCTTAATTGTGAGCAATAATTATATTATTGCAAGGTCAATTTTAAAGTTAAAATATTTTAACTTTGCTTAGAAATAAGTGTGTAACTATGAGTTTATGTTTTGAGCTTTTTTTACGTTGCTTAAGAACCAGCTTTGTACAGAAGACCAAACCTTGAAATATTTAAATATGATTAAATTGATTTAATATATGATAGTCCCAAATGGGTGTCATTTCTGATGTTCAGCTGCCACACACAAAATTTAAAGATAAGTAATATGATTACAATCAGATTAGTGAGTCTACACAAGTAAATGAGATTGCAAATCTATATAAGTGAAAACTGCACTTCCTAGCGAGACCACTTTACATATCATTAGCTTAAAATGAATTTTCAACACTCATAGAAGATACTGACTGGCAAATCCAACGTTTTTAATAACACTGTATAAGTCCAGAAAACCTTCTATCTGTGGAGACACAGACTACCAACTATTTCTTGTTGGAACTTTGCACCTGATATTTAGTTTAAAATGGAATCATTCATGTAGATTGATCACTGATGAAATTGGAAGAAGCAGGCTTTTAGGGCACAGAGAATTTTTGTTTTCATTGTGTCTGGGCACCAGGAATAAACAGAAATATCATCATTATACAGAAGAAGTACCACATATATAGTCAAATAAAATTACACATGTTCAAAACAATATGCAGCTGCATAGGGGTGCAGTAAAATAAGTGATAGCAAAATGTGTGTGTGTGTGTGTATATATATATGTAGATAAAAAATTATGCTTCTCCATTAAAAAACTCCACAAGCCAAACGAGTGCATTAAGTTTGCAGTCCTTGAGAAGAGACTGCTTTAAACCTCAGAGAACTTGCTTTCCAAGTATAGACTTCCTATTGGCTTCAGTATTAATCTCAGAACTTTCATGAATCTGTACATGTAACAGTTTTAGACATCACAGTTAAGCTTAGTTTATATGCTGCATAAAATGAGTCTAGTTGTGCTCCAATGACACAGAACTTTGACACTAGCAACAAAAATACACAACTAGACAGAGCCTGAAACTCTGACGAAAAAGTAGCTGGGCATAAACTGGAGTTAAGGTGAATTGTATTCTAAGTTCTGATAAGGAGCAGCAGAAAGGGAATCATATTTAAGTCTGGTATTTAACATCCACTCTTTCGATCTCAATGAAATCTCCTGAAATTTGACTTGATAAAGCTTATTGCAGGTTAAGTTCCTTTAAATAGGCTTTACTATTATTGTAATGAAAAAATGTTAAAAATTATGGCATTTAAACAATGCCGTTTTAAACTTCATCACTCAATCTTTATATCAATAATCACTTTTTTGGAATGATATGCTCTAGGTCATCAAATATTGCAGGTTTGACAGAGAAATTATAATGGAAGGAATTTCTCCTGAATACCTTAATGAAATAACACTACTTTAAGTTGTGAATTTTAGAAAACACATTCAGTTTACTTGGAGTGATCAAATTATCAAATCTCCAGAATGTTTTGATCTACCTAATATAAGTATCTTCTTTTTTTTTTCTTTTTTTTTCCAAGTACTTATCTGATGAAGACACTATATATTCACTACATTTTACGATAATTTTACGAATTCCATATAGTATGAGCATTTAAAAGCCATTAAATCCATAAGTGGACTAGAAGTGAACCCCATTATGAGCTTTGAAGGATTAATTTCTTATGTTTTTGTCTTTCTTAATACAAAAGAATCATTATTTTTAGGCTTGAATGAGTATCACATTATTAACAAGCATTTTAGTATTACTTTCATATTATATTATTTTCTTTCAAAACATTCAAATGTATTCAAAAATGTGGACAAGCAATAGCGTGAAGCTATTTCAAAAGCAAATTCTTTCACACAAAATAGATTTTTTAAATTTATCAATATGTAGGGAAAGTATAGATAGTAGCTTTGCCTTTTATATATTCCCATACAACTAGACAATCTAAAGAAATATGAAGCAAAATATGTTTTGTTACTTTTAGAAATCTCGTTGTAAGGATCTCTGTATCATTAAGGTTACTGATCAGAACAGAGTTTGAATATTTTATGGGAAACATCAATTTATGAAAGTGACATAAAAGAGAAGGCCTACAAACAACATAGTCCCTGCCAAAATCAAGAAAGACAGAATGCAAAACCTCATAGCTATTAAACTTAAAGGTAGGCTATATATCTTCAACGGTATTTTTCTGTAAATATTATAAAGTTAGAACAGTATAGATGGGCATATACCTTTATTTATTTATATATTTTTAAGTAAAGTCTATAGCTACTCAAGTGTTACATTAGTTTTTTGACAGAGAACACAAAGAAACATCAATGTCTCTAAAATCCATAACCCAAAATATCCCAAAATATCTAGGAATGAGGCTTTCTAAAGGGTTCTTCTAACAGGGGAAAAAAAGTTTACATGTCTTATCTAATTCAGCAACAATGTCTCTCAAATGCTTTACCAGCAGGTTTTCACACTTGGAAATGTACATCAGGACACTCAGAGTAATTTATTTTACTATTTCCAAGGTCATAATCTTCATACCATTTCCTTCCATTTTGCAAAGACTAGAGAATAACAAATTGAATAAATAAATTAAATACAATGTACAACCATCCAACTTATATATTAATAGAAAGCTCAGGATGGTACTATCACTTCAGGGTCATATAAACATGCTCTACAGGAAATATTTTATATTTAAGGATTATAATCAGTAGGGTCACAAAAGTGATTCAAGCTATGTTAAGAATCACTTAATATTTACTTCTGATAGATGAAAACTGGCAAGGTTCTGCTTGTCACCAATAGAGGAATATAATACAAAGAATATTTTTTTGTGAATCAGTGGCACTTTTTAATAGGAGATCAGGAAATTTTAAAATAAAATCAGAAAGTGGGATAAGAGTGAAAAAAGTCTGATACAACTTTTCAGATGAAAGATCATCTTCAGATGTGAAAATGATGAGGAAAAAAGCTAAAAAACATTATAAGTCTGCCTGATAAAGGAGAAGCAAAGGAAGGAATGATAGGTATGCTTTGAAAAGTTACCATAATTTCAAAAGCTTAAGTGCATTATTTTCTTAAAGGAGATCTCTGCTACCTTCCTACATTGTGTATGTCAATCACAAACTCCTTTTTCAGTTTCAGTCTCATAGCATTTTATCCAGAATTTCTTAGTTGCTAGGGCATAGGAATTAAGGGTAAGTCTTTTAGAAATCCTGTCACATCCAAAAATTCTGCATCATAACTTACAGAGTTTAAGGATTTATAAACAACTCCAGACTGTATTATTAGAAAATTAATGATGATATTTTAAAAATCACTCAAATTATATTCACTAGGATATGGGTCAAGGTTAAATAAGAAAATGTCACTTGTACAGGTGTGACAGCTTATAGCAGTTCCAATAGGGAAAACCCTTAGGCAAGTAGAATTTAAATTGGACACAGACACCTACCTGAAAAAAAACCATTGAAGTTACTGGGCTGCAGCATGATGTACAAATACTGGAATACAGCGTGTCAAGCAGGGTTCATCCCTTGATGATAAATCGCCTGGAGCATCTCAGAAAGAAAGTAAAGGAAGTAAAGTTTAAACAAAGTTTTCTAGAGTTTGTAGGAAAGAACAGTAGGATATTGTTAAGTGTTAAGATTCGGTGGCATTAAAGGATAAAAAATAAGGCAGTAAGTGTAGCATGACTTTCAGAAGTTGCAGAAAACATTGGAAGATAATAGTACTCTGGGAATAGCAGCAAGAAAGGATAGCTTCAGAGACTTGGTGAAGTTCTTCAGTTTAGCAGCAAACATCTCAGTTCTTTCCCTATCCATGTTGCTTCTCATACTCAGATCTGAGTTTCAATTGACAGCTATCTTTACATATTGAACATGTGAAATCACATTAGGCTGTTTTGGTTTGAGAAATTTATTCTAAATAGTTTCCTTTTAAGTATAAGAGCTTGGGTCTATTCAAAACCAGAGTTAGAATGAAAAGATATTTACATCTTTTCTGTGACTCACTGAATAAAGAGCAGTATCATGGATGAGAGAAGAGTGAGTTGTTAAGAGAAGTTCTCTCACATCCAAAAAGTAAAACCCAGATCACAAAAAATAATTTCGACATGAACATTAATGAAGGACTTGGCTAAAATCTCTGTGACTAGCAGATGGCAAAATTCCTGGCCTTTCTGAAAGTAAGTGTCTGCTGTTGATGGGTCCATGTAAGAGCCACTGGGTGTCCATGGTTCAACATAGCAGGAGTCCCACTGGATCTCACCACCATAAAGGAGACACTTCCCATGTCTGTACCCACCCATCATCACATTTTTTTTAACTATAACAACCTTATTCAGAGAGTTTATATGGAAAACATAAACCATAGGATCTCCTGGGCTACTAAACCCAGTTCTGTAGTAATTGTACTATACTTGCTGCTTTCTTCTTTCTTTTTTTTTTTCTTTTCTTTTTATTTTTCTTTCAAATTTGATGAAGATCTGTCTTAAAACTTCCTTCCTCTGGGGCTTCTTTCAATCCTTGTATAAGACTGATGCCAGGAGGTTTCTTATTTTATTTGCTTTAACTTCCAGCCTATTCCTTTGTTCTTAGAGAACACTGTCTTGACAGATCCTTGTGAATCTGTACTTTGCCTCTTACAAGCCCAACTGCAGTACACCCTCTGGTTTTGGTAAACCAGAAGCTTCTTAAAAAGTTTTGTCTGCTTACAGATCACTCCTCCCCTTGTTCTGTCTCGAGTATGATTCATCAGAAAAAAAGATTAAGAATACATTTTTTTATGTGAATGGTATTCATGATCTGTTTATTGAAGTAATTTTTAACTTTTATTTGGTCTTGGCCTTGTATTTCTGTTCTCTCAATATCCTCATCATTTATGTGCCTAAATAATTAAATCTTGTATTATACGGTTTTGCAGAAGTTAGATTTCTTTTTCTAAGGAAAAAGAATGTATTCATGGTTAATCAAAATATTAACTTCAATTAATACAGTTTATTTGATAATTAAGATAATAAAATATGTTATTCCACTAGCACTTAAAATGAGTAGGTTTTTAACTCCATTTTGGGTTGCAGTCCAGGGGGTCCCTATATCTGTGCAGTTAGCAATAACAAAGTTATTACACCCAGTCAGAACTCAGACATTTCTCCTTGTGACATCTTTGTGAGTCTCTTTATCTCATATATTTTCTTGCAGCATGCTTACTTAGCATGCCTGAGAAATATCTGAGAAATGCAGGTATAGCGATTGTTTTCTCCATATACTTTTATATCTACAGTGCCATTCTCACCAAAGAAAACACAGAGCCAGAATAAATTTCTTCACCAGTTGTGTTAAAATGTGTTATTCTGTAGAAAAGAATTTTTAAAACTTTGTGTTAGAGAAGGAACCAGTGGTCCAGTAGCACAGGAAGAGAAACAAATTCAGCCTTTTGCCTTAATGTAAGTATATAAATTCTATATTGCTCAAATAAGAACATTATCTCATTTTATTAAGCTATGAATTATAATACGAAACATCAGAACCAAATCTAATCATGTAGCCTGACTGGCTGTAGAGTGGAGTTTGCTAGTTGATGCTTTGGGAAGTGTATAAAACAAAGGCAGTCTTATATGATGCTTCCTAGATAGCCTCCTAGCTTCTTGGAACTGAAGCTCATGGGTTTAATACTTGAGACAAAAACATAGTGGGTAGTTTGCATAAAATTTTATACCACTTGTACTCTGAGAATTCTGCTATAGTCATTGCTCTAAGAATAACATGCAAGATGATTCATTTTGAGACCAAATCTAAACTTCTTAAGTCTTCTTCTAAACTTCTTAGAATGCCCAAAAATTTGCATGCAAGAACTATTGCATAAAACATAGAACAGTTAACTGTACAGGGAGAAGAATGCAGATCATTTTTCCTGATCACTGTGCTGACAACAAGAAAAAAATTGTTTCATCAATGTTTTTTTCCCAGCACAAATAAACTTAATTGGATGACATTTCATAATAGAGTCCAGAGGCAACACAGCTTTATCTGGAAGATTGAGGAATGTTCCTCTAACAGCAGCATACTGTATAACCTGGTGGCAAGATACTGAGCTGAATGCCTGCAGATGTTTCCTGGGTGAGGGTTTCTACTGTAAGTATAGTGAGACACTTGAAGCCATTTGCTAAAAACATCAGTCCTTTTCCTTTAACAAAAAGGTTAGGGCTGTAGTTAAAGAGAAGGCTAAAGTGTACCTTCAAGTAAAATTTCTGTATGATAAGATTCAAAGCTTGTCTCTACTGTTAGTTTTTCATATGAATTACCTATGAGCAACTATGCACTGAGATCTCCTAGATTCACTTCAGCCTTCATTGAGAAATAGTGAAGAATTATTTCACTCCAATCACTTCATCAGACAGTAGAAAAAGAGCAGGACTTCTATAATATTTTATGTCTTATTCTAGGGTAGATCACTAAAACACGTAATGACAACCTTCTTGATGATGCTTATTTCTCTACTATATCTCTTGTAAAAAATCTCATATATGATGTAAAATTAGATTAAATGAGTTCACCTTGAGAATGCAAGATCTAAGTGTCTTGTTACTTAATAAGATAATTTTGGATCCAGGTCTAAGGCTCCTTACATTTCACCTGAAACACTTAAACCTAAATATTAGTCAAAGAGTATTGACTTCCAATCTGTGGAAAAAACCTAGAATTCGGGATTTAATATTAATAATTAATAATTTAATAATTCATAATAATTAAATAATAATTTAATTAATAAAATTAATAATTTAATTTGGGGACATATATCCTTTATGATTTTTGCTTCAGGCTACAGTTAAAGTCTCTGATATGAGGCAAAAAGATTTCCCAACTTTGAATGTTATCCTCAGCTATTGCCAATCTATTCACAGTCAATATTAAACTTAACTTCATTCAAAAGATGTCCTTGTACTTTTCTTCTTTCTCTTTCACTTGTTTAAAGGCTGTCTTAAGAGTAGTAACACTTTACTGGTTTAGTTTTGATTGGTTTTCTTTTTTAGTAAATTTTTCCACTATTTCAAGGTATTTTATGAAAATTGTGGCCTGTTAGAATATTTAAACTTACTTCCTCTATGACACGGAATAAGCTAATTGTTTATGGTTTTTGCTCATACCTTGTGGGTGAACCAAAACACACTTTCAGGTTTTATTCCAATGATTTGATCAAAATTACTGATATAATAGAAACTAAAGGCTTTGTATGAACATTAACTTTTGATTGTTGTCTTTCAGATCTGTTACACAAAGTACTTTTGACTGTCTCCAAGGAGATATATCTAATATTTCAGAAAATTAAAAATTCAGTGTATGTCCTACACTTGCATGAATTCTAATTTCAAATAGTTTAAGTTTAAATAAGGATTTGTTCTACTTGTACTCCTGGATCTATATTCAGTCCTTTCGCAGTGTACATTGTATAAATTATGACAGTACATGGATTATTTTTGGTGCATTTTTACATAGAAAAGAATGGAAGAGGTGGACTTTCTATTCCTTAGATAATAATTTTTTTCTCAATTTAGTATTAATTTGCGTGTTCTTGCTTGCAAAGAAACATTAATTGTAAACATTTCACCTCTGAATTACTCCTCTGAAGTCAGGGATTAGTCACGGGGTTATTCTGCATGCATAAAAACATAAAAATTTGGCTCTCGGATTCTAACTGTGATATTAGATTTACTAGAAAAGGTTGCTTTCAGTCAAATCAAGCCTTTAAAATGTAACAAGTAGCACTGGACAGAATGTGACCTCTTAGCCTAGCTTGTCTTTTTCTTACCCAGATGTTACATAAGAAAAGAAATAAACCTCTTCAAGCCTGCATTATGTGTACAATTTTCTTCCTTACTGTCAGGAGAGTGGTAGCATTAAGGACGTAGTTCTCCAACCAGAATTGTAACTTAATAATCCCCTTTCAAGTGTAATGAGCTAAAAGGACATGAATTTCAGAATTCATACTTGATTTGTTTTTCTTTATGTTCATGAATTAGGAAATGAATAAAGTCAAATAAAGTAGTAGATGTGGGCAAAAAAAATTTCTTATCAAAGTCCTGTTTGTTCTACAGCTAACAAGAAAGACAAAAGATGAGATCTGCTATATACCAGAAATTATGTGATTGCCACAAATCCTCAGACCACAACTGTTCTATATTTCTCTATGAACCCTGATGTCAACAAACTACTTTTTTCTCAGGTTCAGCTACCACAGCCCAAATAATTTCAGAGAAGGCTATGTATGTGTGCATATGAATAAAACTTGTGTCTTAGAGCTTCAGCTGCCAAAGCAGCATCTTCACATGCATTTTTATTTTATATTTTGTTGTGTGTACATTTATGAAGAAGGACAGAACCCCTTTGTGCATGCACAATTTATATATAGCTTTGTTCTTTCAGCTAGGCTGGTCAAAACTTGTCAGTGAACATTCAAAGGAAGCACTGTAATATATAAAATAACCCCAGAGGGAGGGAATAAATGCTCTTTAAGATATTGAATTGTTGGAACAGAGCCAATAGTTCAATTCTTATTCGGTTACATTTTCAGATGACTCATCAGATCTTCTACTAAACCATACTTTGAGTCTCGAGGAGTATGATCTTTAAAATGTCCTGAACACAAGAAAAGAAATAATTTTTAAAACCACAATAATATTGAGGAATCCACCATTTGGATCTGTTTCTAATATGATGCAGTAGCATGTACCAATGATAAATCTGGAAAGATGAATAAACACTGTAATCGTATTTCTTATTTTACCATAAGAAACGAAATGAAACAGAAGAACTTGTGCTGTTCTGTAACAGTGATAAAGAAAATGGCCCTTGAAACTAATTTAAATCAATTATGTTTGCTTATGAAAGCTTAGCTATTAAAAGAATTTATATTAAAAAAAAAGAACTATATACCTTAATTTTTTGCAAAGCTTGGTGCTTTTACTTGTGGCTTTTCTTTTCCTTCCCATTGCTGTTCCATGGTAATGATTTCTACTTTTTTTTGTGTACTCCTCCATTGACTTTAAACTCAGAGCTGCAAATCAAATACCATCTTATCAAACACTAAGCTAAAGAGACCTGTCTTTGCCAAAGTCATCGTCAGCAACACTGTCACTCCTGTGCCAACAAATTTACCCATTAATGATATAAGTGATAAAATTGGTCTTTTCTTGTTACTTTTTTCTTTCATCTTTTATTTATTCATTTATTTATTTATTTATTTTAAGGCAGCCAACAGTATAAACAAACTGTTACATAGTATTAGATTTGACACGGGAAGAAATCAGACTAATCCATTACTGTTATACATTTTACAGTAAAATGAAAAAAAAAGGAAATGGGCTTCATAAGAAACAAAACCACAAACCACGATAGTGAAGAACACTAATAGCCTCCATGGAAACAGTGTGGATATTATCTTTTTAGTTGCTTATGTTTCCACCTTAACAGCAGCAATGTACAACGTGAAAAGTAATGTGAGCCTGAGAATACACGATGGCAAAGGCCAAGATGGAAAATATCCCTAGGGAAAGTTTCCATTATTTTTGACATATTAAATGGTTTCTCCTTTTATTCATGAATAGCAGAGGAAAAGGACAGGCTTGCCTGCTGAATTTAACTGCTGATTCTTTTCTTACAAAATGAAAAGTTTTGGTTCTATTTTAAGCTGCTGGGTTGGGGGGTTGGGAAGGAAACCCTAGTTCAACAGTGCAGATATTACAGTAAACTTCCTTTTAGTACTATGCAGATTTTGATTGGTAAACAGAGTTTAATTCACCTGTTCAGTTAGGAAGTAGTTGGAACAGTAATTAAAGCAGTAATAGAAGTAATATGGAGTATTTAGGACATTGGCTTTTTGGTTATTAACATATACCTCCACTGACTCCCTTCATAAAGCTAGAACTTCAACCATAATACTGAAACATTCATAGAATGATTTGAGTTGGAAGGGACCTTTATGGATCATTTAGTTTCAACATCCTTTTCATTGACAGGAATACCTTCCATTAAACAGGTTGCTCAAAGCCTCATCCAATCTGAACTTCAACACTTTCGGGGATGGGACATCTACAGTTCCTCCAGGCAACAAGTTCCAGTGCCTCCCCACCCTCTAAGTAATGAATTTCTTCCTTATATCTAGTCTAAATCTATCATCTCTCAGTTTAAATTTTTTCCTCCTTCTATCAGCTTTCTTGTAGGCCCTCTTAAGGTCCTGGAAGGCTGCTATAACGTCCCTGGATATTTCTCTTCTCCAGGTTGAACAACCCCAGCTCTCTCAGACTGTCTTCACAGGAGAGATTCTTCAGTCCCTTGATCTCTTCTTGGCACTCATCTGGACTCCCTCCAGCTCATCTATGCCCTTGGTGTGCTCGGGGCTCTGGAAAATGATGCAGTACTCCAGATGGGATCTCATGAGGGCAGGGTAGAGGGGAAGAATCAGCTCCCATGATCTTCTTGTCACACTTCTTTAGATGCAGCACAGGATATATTTGGCTTTCTGGGCTGTATGTCCACATTACTGGCTCATGTCTAATTTTTCACCTGCCAGTATCCCCATGGTCCTCCTCCACAGGGTCTCCCTCAGTTCATTCATCCCTCACTCAACCCAATGCTCGGTTTGCCATGGCCCAGTTTGGAGGACCTTGCGCTAATCCTTGTTGTACCTCATGAGGTTCACAATGTTCTACTTCTCCAGTCTGTCAAGATCTCTCTGGATGAAATACATTCCCTCTAACATATCAACTGCATCACTCAGGTTGGTGTCATCCAAAAACTTGCTGAGGCTGCACTCAATCTCACTATGTCATTAATAAAGACACTGACCAGCACCAGTCCCAATACAGGTCCCAAAGGGACACCATAGGCATGATTTGCCCTTTTTGAAACTGTTAGCTGTCTGTAATCACCTCCTTGTCATCCACATGCCTTGACACAGCTCCCAGTGCCAATTAACTGCTAATACAGACTCATTATTCTCTCTTTTTTCTGCCGCAATTCATAGTAGAAGTGCATTTCAACAAAATAAAAATTCTACATCATCAGTTAAAATATACATTGATATGATTTTTCTCAGAATCATATCTTTACAAATGCATTATTTACCCAAACTTGAAAAAGGTGGGAATCTGCTGTTACTCCAGCTTTTCAGTTGACAAGTCATAGCTTATTGTGTATTCTAATAAAGGCTACTTCATCTTTCCAGTGCTGTCATTTGTTTCTTATGCTGATCAATGTCGGCACATAAAAAATAAAGAACCCCATAAATATCACATTGGATTTAGAAATCATAATTTACTCATCTACTTCTAGTGTCACCCGTGAATCATGTGGTCACAAAAGAATGATGATTAAGTATATGGACAAAAGAAAACCAAAGCAGTAACAATGTTTTTCTCCCAATATACAGTGATTTTTAAAGAATTGCTTCTGAAAAAAAATATTTACACACAGATTTTGGCAGACAGATCTAGATCAAACCCAGGACTACAGCAGGCTATAATTCAGAAGTCACTGCCTTCCTATCACAATGAAAACCTGGAAAACAGAATATGTGCTATTTCTATTCAGAGAACTACAAAAGCCTTTAGAGAAATTACTGGATGTTGATTGAAGAGAATAATTGATGATGCCAAGTATTTCTAGAGTAAAGAAAGATATTGCTCATTTCTGACACCACTAGTTTATGTTGTGAATTAGTATTGTTTTCAGTACTCATTATCAAAAAATAGTGGTGGAACTGCTATTAAATGAACTTTTAGTTAGTTGTCTGGTATCCATTTCTATTCATTTCTCTGTAATAGCTCTACTGGATGGAGTATAGTATGCTTTAACCAACTTTTTCTCTCTGTAAAAGATTTTCTCTTATTTCTTTCTTGTAGGTGCAGATTGTTAATATTAAAACTGCACCATAATTGATTTAGTTCTTAATATGCAATTTTGGCCCTGCTCTACGACCTTAAAATTTTATGTTTATTTCTTGGCTTTCTCACAGTTTTGCAAAGCTTTGGTACTGCCATTTACCTTATTCTCTATACAACCTTCCTATTTGGGGGGAAAAAAAAATCTAGTAGAAACAATTTAACAAACATTTATATATTTGAAAGTATTATGATGAAAGACCATACATACCATACCTATGGATACTTTTTTGAAATATCTTCTGAAAAGAGGAACGTATAGTATAGATGAAAAGAATAAAATCTGTCATTACCAGTATTACAGATTATTAAAAACATATTTAAATATCAACCAGGAGTAGGATTTATGTGCAAGTTAGCACACTTTACAGAATAAACAAAGGCTGTTAACATTTCTTAGCTGTCCAGTAGCATTTGGGAGCTGGACAACTTTTGAGCGCTTTCTACTGTCAAAGCAGCTGGATTTTATATATGTTGAAAAAGCATAAACAAAGCATTTTCAGAAAGACAGTACGAAAAACATTCTACATAGAATTAATACATTCTACGAGTTTATAATTGACAATAACAAATAATATTTCAGTTATAAACACATATACTAAGCCCTAAAATTATATATATTTTTACAAGCTTCTATGCTTATATTCTTTATTTCTCATCCATTCAAAATTCATGTGCTAAACCACTTCTATTCCCATAAAACCTATACATTCTCTTTATGTGCATATACATATGGTTTCACTAGAGCACTTCATAAAGTATGAGGCAAGCTGAAATTCTTTCTTGAAGATATTCTCTTAGTTCTCATTTCAGTACTTTAATTGTCACTGTGGGCAGCTGTTGTTTATAATGTACCCTGTGGTGCAGAAAGCAGTACTGGCCATAGTCCCTGAAGAGATATTAGAAAAAAAAAAGTATAAAAATTTATAAACGAGCCATGAACACCTGCTGAAGTTATTATTGTTCAGATTTCAGACATACGCTTATGTAAGGCTAGAAAAAATAGTCAATAATAAACATACAGTCCTTTTAGAGCACAACTGTGGTGGAAATGGTAAAACTATTCTTAGAAGCAGGGCAGAAAAGGGCAGAACTTCTGGTGCCCACAATGACCTGCTTTTACTTAAAAAAAAAGAAAAGCAACAAAC
The DNA here is from genome assembly GCA_013397175.1 of Platysteira castanea. Lineage (NCBI taxonomy): Eukaryota > Metazoa > Chordata > Aves > Passeriformes > Platysteira > Platysteira castanea. Next base: position 29,796 of record VYXC01008872.1, read on the forward strand.
CATGGTTTCCTGTGTGTGGCGCTTCCCCAGAGGATTCCTTACACTGAAGTATGTGTGCAGTGCTATGAGTGCTTATGCCAGCTACCAGCTTTGGGCTACAACAAAATCTGGTTTTTCAAAAAAATAAAATGAGAAAACAAACACACAGAAAGCTTCTCAAGCTTCTCTAAATGATTGTGAGGTTGATCTAGATAGTGCATTTATCTGAGTTAATGGCATTGAATTCAGTTTGTTACATAACAGTCCATATTTAAAGGATTTTATTATACTTTTCAGTATAATACAAAATATACAAAATTAGTCTGGATCTCTGCTTTGTTTTGAATCCTCCCATGAAGATGACGATGTTTTCCTCTTTATCCTGAGGTATCCTAAGTATTACTTATTCCTCTGGCACATTTTCACCGAAGTTAGCCCTGGCAGGCAACATCAGTAACAGTCCTCTACTTCACACACAGAGCTCTTAGACCTAATTTGAGTAATAGTTTTGCCACTTAGAAAGCTACAATAGAGTTAGTCTTGTCCAGCAGCCAGCTGCCCACTCAGCAGTTCTCCCATTCACTCTCCTCTTCAGGATGGAGGGTAAAAATAGGATGAGAAAGCTCATGGATTTAGATAAAGTAATATTAACCACCCACTATTGTCATGGGCAAAACAGACTTGAGGAGGGAAAACAATTGTATTTATTGCCAAAAAATATTCAGGTACTGAGGAGCAAAACATAAAAGAAAAGCAGAAAAAACAACTGTCAAAACTTTGGCTCTCCCACACATCTGTCTTCTCCAGGCTCACCTGGTTTCCTTCTCAGCTGGATACTTCTGACTACTCTCCCGCCTTCGGCAGCACTGGGGAATGGAGTACTGAAGGCAGTGGCCAGTATGTAACTGTTCCTCTCTGTTGGTCCTTTCTCCTCATGCTTTTCCCATGCTTCAGCATGAGGCCCCTCCCATGGGATACAATATTTCAGGATAAGACTGCTTATGTTTGGACGTTCCACAGCCTGCAGATCCTTCAGTAAATGCCTGCCTGCTCCACTGTGGAGTCCTTCATGGCCTGCAGCATGGATATCTCCTCCTCTCTGTGGACTACAGGGAAGCACTTGCTCTGGCATCTGCAGTACCTTCTTCACCTCCTTCTCTGATCTTTATGTTTACCATTCCTCACGGAATTCTTTTCCTTCCTCCTCTGCCTGGGTGGGGTTTTTTCCCGTTCTTAAATACATTCACAGAGGTGCCACCATGTTGACAGGTCTGCTGTGGTGGGTCTGTTATAGACCTCACTGGAAATGGCTGGAATTGTCTGTGTCTCTCAGGGAGCAGCCCCAACCTATTCTTGCAAAGGCCATCTCTGAGGCCTTGCACCACCAGTACTTTGGCCACGCAGCACAAAAGTTCCTCTAGCAGTTTGGTTGACTGCAGGTTTCTTTTTCTCTTTGACCACAAAACAAAATATAAATGATGTTTTCATTGAAGTACAACACGTTTGGTTTTGACACTCGGGTTTTATTATTTTAATCCCAAGGGACTTGAACTGTGATGCTGCTGAATTTTGCCACATGCCTAGAACAATGTTTCTCCAGCAAGTTTGTGAGAAACAGTCATATTGGATTACTAATTTCACAGAATTACAGAATAAACTGAGTTGGAATGGAACCAGAATGATCACTGAGTTCAACTCCTTGCCCTGTTCAGGATACCTCAATAATCACACCATGTGCCTGAAAGAATAGTCGAAACATTTCTTGAACTCAGACAGGATTGGTGCTGTAAGAGACTGAAAATAGTTCATGCCTCAAACACTGATATAAAGTTTTAAAGAAGCTACAGCCACAGAAATCTCCTTGAAGAACTTTGCACTGTAGGTCAAACTGCTGATTAGATAAAAGGAAACTTATTGTTCAGTCACCTCAGGCTGAGGGAAAGGTATGCATCCACAACAGGCCAAAGCCTCCAGCTGCCATCCCAGCTGAGTTTGTGGTCGAGTGGGAGAGCACAGCTCACAGAAGCCAGGTTTACACAGACTGCCCCCCAGCCGAGAGGGGAGGAGGAGGTTTGGGGTGCATGGCGTAACCTCTGGTGAGAGGCAATAAACACCCATCCTCCGACTGCACAAACCCGCCTGGCTGTNAATAATAATTGGATTTTAACAGGTGGTGTGACCACTTCCCTGGGGAGCCTGTTCCAGTGCTCCTTGGCTCCTGTCACTGATCACCACAGAGAACAGATCAGTCTGCCCCCTCCTCTCCCCCTCATGACAAAGTTGTAAACTGCAATGAGATCTCCCCTCAGTCTCCTCTTTAGATTGAACAAACCAAGTGATTTCATCTGCTCCTCATAAGGCTTTGATTTGATATCAACTATCTGGAACTGGGCCAAAGTTTCAAGCTTGTCTTGTTTGTTCTTCATACTGCATGCATTAGTGTGGAAACATTTCAGGAGTGGTATTGTGTAGCCAACTTCTCATGATGAAGATTGAGGGATCCCATTAGTGCTCATTTCCTCAAGTTTTGGCACACCATTCTGTTGTTCATCACTTGCAAGCCTGGTATTTTCTTTTTCCCTCTTCCAAGTTAGTTTAAAGCTCTCTCAATGATCACCCTGTGCTAGAAATCTTCTTCCCCTCTAGACAAAAGCTCTTCTTCCCCTCTAGATCCTATCAGGTGTCAGTAGACCAGACATTAAATAGATTATCCCATGGTCAAAAAACCAGAACTTTTTCTGCTTACACCAGTCTCAGAGCCAGATGCTGACCTGGCAGATCTGCCTATTCCTATCAGTATTATTCCTTGTTACTGGAAGGATTGAGAAAACCACTAGCTGTGCTCCTGAGCCTTCCGCCAAACGTCCCAAGGCCCTGAAGTCTCTTTTGATGGCCCTTGGACTTCTCTTTGTTATTTTGTCACTGCCAGCTTGAACAACCAGTAACAGCTAGTAATCAGGGGGCCTGACAAGACTGGAGAGTTTTCCAGTAATGGCCCTTACCCTAGCCCCTGGGAGAGAGCAGACTTCCCTTTGAGCCGAGTCCAGTATGCATATTGGGCTCTCCATTCCACTTATAAGGGAGTCTCCTATTACAACTGCCCTTCTTTTCCTCTTAACAGAGGTGGTCGTGATGCAGGGTACAGATGGTGTTGCTTTTAAAGACCCCTCTCTCCCAGAAGGCCATTTGCTTTATTTCTATAGCACAAAACACTGTCATGAGGCACCAATGAGAATTTCAGGTTTACAAAGAGGCTAACATTTGAAGGTCAACTTAACTGTTCAATGGCAATGTAGGGTATGAGGGGATATAAGCTTCTTCCAGCTTTGTAAGCAAAAATTAATTTAAATCAAAGTAATCTCATTGAGTCAAATGGACTTTATCAAGGCCAATTTGGACATCCAATTTTCCTATACTCAAATTTAAAAAGGAAAACCAGTCATGTTCTTTACTCCCTTTGGTTAAACTTACATCAAATGCTTGTCTACTGTAGCCTGGTGTTTCTGTAGCCAGAAGTTTAGAGTGCGTATCTGGAAAAGGCAAGTCCTAGATTCTCACACTAGAAATTGTAAAGTTGTTCAGAGCACCTATATAGGCTCAAACTCTACACATGAGTTAGGAAAATGGTCAGGTTTTTTCTGTGAATGGTACTGGTATATTGTCATTGAACTGCTTTGCATTTTTGAGACTTGGGAAATACTGTATGCTTCCAGTTTTAAGTCAGTGCTCATGGTAGTTTTTTTAGATTCATTGGGAATTTAGGCTTCTCTATGGATCTTTTATTTGTTTGCAGTTCTAGATTTTAGTGTTTTATTTCTCAATTGAATTCTTCATGTTTATTTTCCATGTCAATAATCTTGTCACATAGTCATTCAAAATAAAAGATTAAATATTTCATAGTAGTTTCTGCAAACATGTAATAGCCAGACTTTATAATAAAACTCTTGGACAGTGCATCATCTTAATATCTCCTCTAATAATAAGTGCTATTTTATTCATGCAGAAGTAAGTTTTATTTGGTAAGTCACTACTGTGGGATTATTTCTTCCTATTATTGATATTTAGTACTTTTCCTGCTGGCTAATCAAGACCTAACTAAGTCTGCTGGATGTTTTCACTAACTGTGAGTAATATTACTGAGATGAATAAGAATTCTGAGAAAAAAAAATAATTATCTCTGAATACTCAGTATAATTTTTCAAATTTGCTGTAAAATTTGGGACAATAAGAGGTTCAAATGACCTCCTTGGTCAACCTTCTATAAGTGGAATTTATATGCACAAAGGATTAAGAAATTTTCCTGAGAGCATGCCTGGGAGAACCTAAACAAAGTGAGGCCCAAAAGGAGACAGCTAATGCAAGTAATCAGAGAGACCTTTGTAGCTGCACAAGAAGAGACTACTTCTCAAAACCATTCAAAAGGCTTTTCACATATTGATGACTATCTGAAAGCAATGCTATATCTACATACACACTTTGCTCTAACTGCTGTAAGTTTTTTTCTGCATAACTTAACCTCAACAGAGCTAAAGTATGTAGATATTAGAAAATGTCTGTTAGTTAAATGGTACTTGATGTCCTGTTGTTGTTAAAAGAGCCAAATTAATGCATAATACTCTATTCATCACCTTAAATGTAATAATCTACTGTGTTCTTTACACTTTTTAAGATTAGATCAAATAATTTCTGGCAGTAGCATGAAAAATCATTCCTGCATGCCACATGGGGGTTCCAGAAGAGATAGCAGAGGAAAAAGTAGTGTTTTACATAATCGTAGATGTAAATTCCCTAAAATGCTTTCAGAAAAGGTGCTTAGAAAACATAAGATTGACATTTGATTTAAAGTATAATTTTATTTCTCTTGACCTGTTAAGAGCATGTCATTTTACCCTCAATAAAATTGCTGTAGGTCTTCAATTACTCCATCCAAATTTTACCAGAAAAAAATTATTGCTAAGCAAAGTACAAGATAAGAGAAGGAAGACAATCTTTATATTTCCTCTTAGATAGGAACACAAAAGAAGCCACTATGTCCCTGTGATGATCTCTGCTTCATGCTGACTGCCAGTTCTCTCATGTGGATTAAGATGCTGGCTTTATCTGTAAATCCTCAACTGAAAGTATGTTTTATATTATATTGTCCAAATTTTTGAAGAAATATCCTAATTTTCTGCTTCATGCAATTCTGAATTTCCATTCCGATCTGCTTATGTCCAGATCCCAACTTTGCTAGTAAATGAGCTTGAGAAACAGAAAGTATTAATGAACTGTTTGGCTGATTGTTGTCCTGTTTTTTGCTCAGCCTTCTGTTTTAACCTTGGAGTCAGAGAATTTTCACACAGTTTCATGTAAATAATGGCCAATGTTTATTTAATGGTCTTTTCTGTTTTTCATTCCTTTTGTGATAAGAGAAACTTTGATGAGCATCCTTTTTCTCCAGTGGGATTGAGGAGGAAGTGACATGTCCTCCAATCCCTTGTGGAGTTGAGAATCTTATAAAATATGTTAAAGGTAAATAAAGTCTCTCTTTTCCCTCCTTTCTGCTGAACCTAGCAGGTGTGAGCATGTCCTTTATTGTGCTTTCGCCAGCACAGCTGAAAATACCATTTTGCTGCCATAATTTTCTTACTCATCTGGTGTGTTAGATTGTTGCTGTACAAGGATGGCCTATTATTTGGAATGTTAATCTAGCATGCCATCATAACTTTGTACATAAAAGCATGATGGTGAAAGCACAAAAAATATCTGAATAGTATTTTTTTTTTTCATATTTTACTGGACAGCAGAATTTAAAAAGCCTCTGTTTGATCTGACAGAAGATGTAAGTATAAGCAGTGTACTCACTAAGAGAGTTCTGCTCTTTTCAAATAGCAGAATTTTATAACTTTTTTTTTGTCCCAGTTATTTTCCACTCTTCAATTCAGCATTATCTTTAGCAAGTCCCTCCTGAGGCTTGTTATCTCAATGAAGTCCTAAATTCAGTGATTTCATTCAGATGCCCTTTTAATTACCTCTAGTTTCTTGGCCAGATTTTAAATCTATTGCTGTTTGTCAATTCACTTGGCATTACAAGAGGAGGGAAGCTTTAAACAAAGATGATATCTTCATGTCAGGACCAGCCTGATATCTAGTATTCCTGAGAGCTGTTAAATAACTGTTATGTTCACTTGGAAAATGAATTTACTTAATGCAGCAAAAGTAGACTCGTCAAAATATTCTGATAAAATCCAATAAACCTCGTACTTATGGAAGTTGATTTGCCATTTAGCTATGCAATGTTTGTATTACAATCATTAGTCAAAGATGAACCTGCATGAAATAAAAATAAATAAAGAATCATACCCTGTGTCTTGTTACTATAGAACCTACTGTAAAGTTGTACTGAAAATAAAAGAAACAGAAACAAAGTAATTTTTGTTTGATACAGTTTTTGTATCCACATTCCTTATTCACTTATAATATACCTTTGTGATTTTAAATGTTTTGTTGCAGAAAAAGTAGCATATGGAAATTTTGAAAAAGCTTTCCCTGGCTTCTTATCTTTGTTGGCATCTGGGCCATGTTATCTTTTATAGGCTAAAACCTGATCCTTCAGTCAAGCATGAACATACATAGATATATAGAATCTTATTGTTTATAAGGATATATGGAGAAGATTAATTAAAAATTTTCCCCATATCCTTGTAACTAGACTGCTAAGACTAGTAAAATACAATGTGGGAATACCTGGTGAGGAGAACAGAAATGTCCATGGATTTTAAAATTAATTTTCTGACATATCATTGCTCAAGATAAAAACATCTTTATTTTTAAGTGGCATTTTCTTTGCAGGTACTTATGTACTGTATTGGTTCCTGGCATTCATAAAAAATGACCTTTAATGTACAGCTCTGGCTACTGAACACTCTAAATCCAGAGAGGAACAAGTGCTGAAAGAATTTCTTAGTAGGAGAACATTGTATAACTGCCACAAAAAGAAATCCTTAGTGACAGCAAATATAATAAAAGTCCTATGAAAACACTAGCTCAGTGACGGCTCCCAAGGTAAGGTGCTACATTAATTTTATTACTTTAACTATCCATATGTTAAAAAACATTACCAAGTTACAATAAATAAAACATTAAATTTTACATTCAATGTAATGACATTTGAATGGATGGTAAAAATGAAGCAATTATCAATGAAGTAATCAAACAATAAAACAAGACAACTAAAGGCAAGGTATTTATTCTCTGACTACCAAGAAACTACAAATACTTCTATACACAACAGAAAATATAAATACTTCAAGAGTATTAACATGGATGAAGATTTTCCTGCTGCTATGATTACTTCATGTTTCAAGCACTATTCCCTGAGAAATTATCTCCCTCATCAGTTTTCCCAGAAGAGCACAAAAATTACTCAGATTAGTGGGCAGAATTACAATAGCTCTGTTGTTTTATTTTTTTTTCCTGAGACAGAAAGCATTATTTCATGCTAGTTACAGAAACTTTGACATTCTGTCTACATGGTTCTATTTTCTTAGGGGAAGACTTTGCTGACTAATCTACAGGAGCAAACTCAAACACTGAACACAGTCTTTGTATGGCTTTGAAACTTGAATTTGAAAGTACAGAATTGCAAATAATTCTGCAAAGCTCTTACTTTAATGTAATCATTATATTTTCAGAGAGAAGGAATGTTGTAGAAGATTTCCAAAGGTAAATTTTAAAACTGATGGCAATTTCTGAGTTATGCCAAGCTCAGAGGCCAAAGGGATCTTTAGAATTTTATAAGCCATCTGCAAGACATTCTTCAAGAACAGAAAAATTTCCCCTTGGCTTGATCTTTAACCTCATCAAAAGTTTGGGGTTAGAGTAAACTTGTATTCAAATAGGACTGCAATGAATATTATAGCAATTCAGCTTGGTTCAGCATCTGTCACGTGGTACAAAATAGCTACCCAGATGTTACCATCTGATTATTAAAATTTGTAGAGAGATGCCTCTGCCTGAGTTAAGGTGCAAATGAGATCGTGTGCTGAAGTCAATAGTATGGATTGTATTTAACAGTAAATGAGAGAGAGAGAGAGATGGGGGGTGAAGACAAAGAGAAAGAGAGTGACAGAGACAGATTAAGTAGAAAATATCACCACTAGGTAAATTCCAATGTTGTCCCATTGATCCTCTTCTACTGGTCTTCCTGGTACAGTCCCACACAGAGTTCAGCAGATTAATGTACGTTTGGGCCAGGTGGGAATGCCCAAGAACTTCCCCAGGGGGAGAAAGTTTGACACTGTCTCTTGCAGCAGACTCCAGGTCTGTTGCATCACTTTGCGTCACATGCAGTGTTCTGCTGCAAGGCCTCAGAGAAGCATCTGGGGAGAGCTTCAGGGGTCTTTGATGGATTATGACACCTCTTCAGTTGCCTCTCATGTGAATGTCCCGTGTGTACATGGCCTTCCCAGTGTGGGAGTTTTTACAGCTGAGTCAGTTTTTGTAAGGGAGGATGGGTGTTAAGTCCCTCTGAGCAGAGGTTGCGCCACACATGCAAAAACTCTCCCCCTTCCCCCCTGGTGTGGGGGAGGGTGTGTGCCAACCTGGCCCCTATGGCCTCCCCAACCCAAACCCAGCCAGAGATGATTTTCAGAACAGCTGCTGGATTTGGCTTTCTTGTGGATATACTCCTCTCCTTCAGCCTTGTTTACGTCTCCCTAGACCTGAGATAACTGGACAACAGGGTCTTTATATCATCTCAAGTTCCCTTAGGCAGCTTAACTCACAGTCCAAAGTTACAGTCAGGAGGCATATTCAGGGAGGGGTGGGCTTTAGTGGTCACAGCTTCTTTACACAGTTTTGCCATAATGGGCAAGAAGTCCTTCATAACGCTGTCTAAACCACCCTCAAGGAGCAAGCTGATGTCATCACAAAGCCTTTCTTGATGATTTTCAAGCAGTCTTGGGAATCCAGCTGACTGGAAGCTGGGTAACCTTGTCCTTATGTTATAGAGGGTGGTGGGCTTTCGTAGGGTGGTGGGCAGTTAATAAATTGTTGGAGGTAGTTAAAATTTTTATTAAAAGTTTTGTATGTGTTATAAGTTACTAATTATTATTGTTAAATTATTGTAAGTTATTGTTAAATAATTGTAAGTAATATGTCTGCATGCAAATGGGTATCCTGGGAGCAGTACATCAAACTGATCAGTAGGTGGCAGTAATATAAGGACTTTCTACATTAACACCAAGAACCATCTAGAAGCTGACCCTATCTGATGGAGTGAATTGTAATTGGACACTGAACTAGCCAATGCCAGGAGGTTTTCGGAAACGATTGGTCAGAAATGACTCTCAGATAAGGACCAATCGAAGCCCAGGAAAGTGACCAATCAGCTGAAGGATTGAAAACCGACTTCGTATGGACCAATCAGAGACGGGAAAAGACTTTAAAAGGCAGAGGTCACTTTTCTCTGGGCTTCCCTGCGAACACTGGGTCAAGGGGACGCCCGTGCGCGTGCATGATATTTTGTTGTTGATTGTCCGGCTTGTTGAGTGGGTTAAGGGCTTATCTCGAGACCCCGTCCCTTGCTGGTTTTAAATAAATGAGTTACCCTTCTTTTTGAGGGTTCTCACCTCATTTTTCCATCTCGTCTACAACACTTATTTTCAAGAAGGGCAAGACGGAGGACCCCAGAAACTACAGGCCTTTAGTCTCACTTCAGTGCCTGGTTAAGTTATGGATAAGATTATTCTGGGAGGTATTGAAAAATGCCTGAAAGACAACAGAGCCTTTGGTCACAGCCAGCACAGCTTCATGAGAGGAAAGTCCTGCTTGTCAGATCTTATTTCCTTTTACAAAAATATTACCCACCTAGTTAATCAAGGGAAGCCACTTGATGTGATCTTTCTGGATTTCAGTGAAGCTCTTGATACTGTCTCTCAAGTATCCTTCTGAACAAAATGTCCAGCACACAGCTAGATAAACACATCATGTGATGGGTGAGCAACTGGCTCAGGGGTCAGACACAAAGGGTTACAGTGAATGGGGTGACATCAGACTGGTGAATTGTCACAGTGGGGTTCCACAGGGCTCCGCCCTTGGCCCTGTGCTGTTCAACATCTTCATTAAAGACTTGGACAAGGACTGGAAGGGATACTGTTTGCTGACAATACAAAGCTGGGATGAGCTGTTGAGTCCCTTAAAGGCAGGGAAGCCCTGCAGAGATGCCTCAATAAATTGTAGGAGAGGGCAATCACCAACTGTACAAAGTTCAACTGCCAACAGTCTCCCTAGGGAAGAGGTCACAGCACCAAGCCTGACAGAGTTCAAGAAGTGTTTGGACAATGCTCTTAGGCACATGGCATGACTCTTGGGGATGGTCCTGTGCAGGTCCAAGACTTGGACTCAATGATCCTTGTGGGTCCTTTCTCATTTAGCATATTCTGTGATTCTGTGAAAAAAGAGCTGCAAAAACCCCAACAAAAAAAAAAATGCTCTTGATCTGAATGGCATAGAGTAAGCCTTTATGCTACAGAATTACATTAAATATCACCAGTGATACTGCTTTTATGAACTCATTATATATATATATGTAATTTTTTTATATATATGTAATTTTTCCTCTAGTCAAAAATTTCAGAGAGAAAAAAAATTCTGGCTGCCAGTTGATCCTTGATCTCTTGCAACTTTTCGTAATATTACTAGAAACCAGTGGAAATTAAGACATGGGGTAATAGTAAATAGTTACCAAATGCACATTAAAATAAAAAAGAAAAAAATGTTTGTCATAATAACAAAACAACAATACTCATGTTGATTTCAAAAATTTACTTAGTAGATATAGTAGTAAAGCAATTTTATGTCTATGAAAAATCTCTCTGTCTGAGATTCTTACCAGGTTTAGGAAAGCATGTCACTGATTCATTCCAGTGAAATTTTCTGCTCACTCACTCNAGCACCAAGTCTGACAGAGTTCAAGAAGCATTTGGAAAACACTCTCAGGCACGTGGCGTGACTCTTGGATGGTCCTGTGCAGGTCCAAGACTTGGACTCAATGATCCTTGTGGGTCCTTTCTCATTTAGCATATTCTGTGATTCTGTGAAAAAAGAGCTGCAAAAACCCCAACAAAAAAAAAAATGCTCTTGATCTGAATGGCATAGAGTAAGCCTTTATGCTACAGAATTACATTAAATATCACCAGTGATACTGCTTTTATGAACTCATTATATATATATATGTAATTTTTTTATATATATGTAATTTTTCCTCTAGTCAAAAATTTCAGAGAGAAAAAAAATTCTGGCTGCCAGTTGATCCTTGATCTCTTGCAACTTTTCGTAGTATTACTAGAAACCAGTGGAAATTAAGACATGGGGTAATAGTAAATAGTTACCAAATGCACATTAAAATAAAAAAGAAAAAAATGTTTGTCATAATAACAAAACAACAATACTCATGTTGATTTCAAAAATTTACTTAGTAGATATAGTAGTAAAGCAATTTTATGTCTATGAAAAATCTCTCTGTCTGAGATTCTTACCAGGTTTAGGAAAGCATGTCACTGATTCATTCCAGTGAAATTTTCTGCTCACTCACTCTGCTTTTAGTCTACTCTTGATACTGATAAACATCCTATTTTCCTAGTGCCGAATCATTGATTAATATCAACTCCTTTTCCAGGAGAAAGCATTTTACAGGTTTCAATGTTTTTATTGTTATTATTGCTACCAGATATAATGCAATCTTAAAAAGAAAATATAAATCCTTTACACAAGGCAGCTTAAATCAAGTGTTAGAAATTGTGAAATGCTTATTTCCACACTGCCTGACATTAAACTTTCAATGTTCACTGCTAAAACTATTCCCTTAGGATGTATTGAATTGCAAAATCCATGAACTTGTAAGTTGCTTGCAGTTTATTTCAGTAGCTTTCTTGGTAGCGTTATCATTTGTAACTTCATTGCTATCCTTACCGCCACTGTTTCCAAATCCCAGGTGCATAGTAAATGCACTGACTTTTGCGAGGTTCTTATGATCCCAGTAATCATGGCAGAGCATTTTTTCCTCTTCCCACATCTTCATTTTTATTTAATTACTTATTGATTTTTTACCAACACCTTAAGCTTTAGGTTGGTTAGATATTCCACATCAAAAGTAAAACTTGCTTCCCAAAAGCTATAGGCTATACTTGCTATTTGGCAACTGTGCAAGTCTGAAGAAAATTTGCTGAAGTCAACCGCATGTAATTACGTCAGAGATCAGAATCACTTCCACAATTTGAGACATGATGCTGCACAATCATTCAAATTTGCAATGTAAGCCACACAGCTTTATTCCTGGGCTTCCTGTCATATATCGTTTCTGTTTCACTGATAGACTCATATATTTTGAATTTGTCCTACTGTAATTGTAACTTGGTTGTTTATCATTTCAACAGATATGTCTTCCAGTGTATCAATACAAAATTCTGTGCCTGATAAATAAATTTAATGTTTTAGCAGTAATAGCTCCCTATATATTTGGAGTCCTACCTGTGAAACCACATGTGACATTTTCCAGACTAACCAACAGTGTGCCATTCCTTCTCTTCTCCCAACATACACACACTTTTTGACTCAACTACTTTTGTACTCCCTATAAGCATCTTTCAATATCAAATGAGACAGGAGTTAAACAAACTTTTAAAAATAACTGTTTTAATGGATTTTATTTCTCCTTTTCATCTTAACATTTATAGTGGAGTAAGTGGAGACATAAAATACATGAAAAATATTTCAGGTAGTGTAAAATGGTTGAGTTACTGAGAAGCCAAAATAGGCTCTACTGTCACAGCTGAGGTGGGTCTTTTTGTTAGGTTTTGGGAGTTTACTTTAAAGACAGTTGGCAGCCTATTTCCTAGTATATTACTTTGTATTGACATCAATCTTGTTAGTTTAAATGAAAACATAAACCGGAATTGACAAAGTAGAATTACTAAGTAGCTTCCAGAGAGTGTAAGACTAGTTAGTGATAATATTTCTAGTTCATTTTAATTTTCCTTGTGTTTCTTATATCCGCCCTAGCCATACTAAAATTTTGCTATTAAAAGAGGCATTAAAGCATTTAGTCACAGTCCCCACTTCTTCAGACAGCTAGCATGAGTCATTCACATAAGTTCTCTCGTACAGAGTCACTATGTCGGCTGCTGCTGAGCAATTAGGTTGTCCTCTCTGATCCATGCTCACTCACAACAAAGGAATCCCACTGGAATTCAGTGAACATGCCCATTTAAGCACAAGGCCTCCGGTGTCAGCTGGTGAGTTGCTATCACATTAATGAGTTAAAACTCAGCTACATTCTCAGTAATAGCCAAAGGGCATGCAGTGCCAGCTGAAAGGTGGAGAAGTAAGTGACTGCACGCAGGAGGCATAAAGCTCAACTTTGTCATTGCCTAATTCTACGACACTGGGATATCTTCCAAGGGCTAAGATGACTTTTTGAATTAATCCACATAATGGCCTCTCAGTTGTCTTTGCCTCTCCTTTGGCTGTACCTACTAAGCTGTCCATTTCATGAAAATGTTTGAGAAGTATTAAACCTGTTCTTATGTCCTAGGAAAATGTCTGTGTACCTGGAGAACAACTATAATAGCTGTAAACTTCTGTAAGCAATAGAAATCTTTTGTGGATTCTATCAGAAAAATACATGGATTTGAATAAACTCCATAACTTTAAAAACATTGCTGGGTTAGCATTTTGAGCCCTGCTGCATTTTATTTTCTTTAAACTAGAAACTTTATCAGAATGACTAAGGAACATATGACTTCAATTTAAATTGTGTATTATACACAGTTCCACACAATAGAAACTCAAAAAAATACTTTTTTCTTTTCGATAACTAAGATACCAATTTTTTTTTCACTGAGAAAATGACTCACAACAGCTCCTGTTAAAAACATGACTTAAATGCAGAAAAGAAACAAAAGTAATTGTACACATCCTCACATACGTGAAATTCAACATACCTTGAAATCAAGGTACACAAAGATGACATTTTAAGTAAAACACAAACTTCAGGAATAGATGTTTTTTTACAAATATTTAGTAAGTGAAAACATTTTTCCTGAAGAATAGTTGTGATGTGAAGATGGAGAATTTGATGTTACTGTGTGATGTAATGAAGACATAAAATATAAAAGAAAATACAAGAAAAACTACATCTTGCTATGGTTGTTAGATATGAGAAAAAGAAGTACGTAACAAAGTATGATCCTTAAAACATAGGTGGTTGTCGCAGCCTGCTGTTGTATGGATGGAAAGGACAGCACTACGCCTTCCCCAAGCGTCCCGTGTAGAATCCGGCACTCCAGAAGTCATCATTTCCAGGTTGGGGGCACCCTGAGGGGGCTGATAGGGCCACCACACAATCACACACTAATCCACCAGTGCGATAGAAGAGCACAAACACACTCACGCAAGCTCTCAGTCTCTAGCGTCAACTGCGGGCAAAGGAGTCGAGAGGGGTCTCCCATATGGGTTTCCACAGGCTTATTCTGGCAAGGGTCCAGGGATGGAAGAACACAGACAGTGGAGGGTCCAGGGGTATTATAGGGTGAAGTACAACCAACCAGGTAAGGGGCCGAGGAAGTACCAAGTGACAACTTAGAAACCAATGGGGGAAGAGAAGGGAGGGCTAAGGAAGCAGGGGACCAGTGGGGCGTAGGAGAACAGGGAACATTCTAGAAATCATACATATTGATAGGGGAAGATATATATTCAAGGAAACATACATAAAAAGGGGGTGGAGAGCCAACGGGCCAACCAAAACCCAACAATTTACATAGGGCAACATGGGCTTGTGGGAGCTCATCGTGACTTAGGGAAAGGTGTTAGACTTCAGAGCCAGCCCACCATGAGTCCATAGCTGCTCTTGGGCCTTGTGGCTCTTCAATTACTCTGGCGGCAGCCATGACAACTGCAACAGGTGGTAATCTTTCTATAAGAAACAGCATAATTTCTATGAAATTTTCTGTGGTATAATATACATTTGTCTTTCCAGCTTTTGTGTATTTGCAGTATGCTGAGTGGCATCATAAGAAGGAAGAAGAGATACATATCTACATAGAAACTGTTAGCCAAAATGTCTTCAAGAAAAAAAAATACTGGAAACTATCAAATTGTGCCTGTATTGAGGTGATGCAAAAAGAGAATAGGCAGGTAAAGAAGTGCATTTTCAGAAGGTAATTGTGTTGAATACAATAATTCTGAAAAGAAAAGATTATTTGAGTTTTGTGTACTACAGACACAAGAACTATTCACCTGTGTAGCATACACTGTTGAGACAATACCATATTTCATCAGAGGGTTAATGGCTAAATAGATATACTGGTTACATTCACTATCCATCTGAGTAGTTCAGAAATTTTTGTTTGAGAAAATGTGTCTGTGTGTCAACTTATTTCTCCTTCGCTCCTCCACCTGCTTTTGGGATCAGTGCACTTTTTTGAAGTTAATGATGAGGATCCACAGTTAAACAAGATATGCGAAGGTGGAGTATGTCAGAATTGTACAGTATAAAAAGGAAGCATTATTAAATATTTCTGTCAAGTACTAAAGACTAAAAGCAAGCATATTTAATGATTCAATACATAACAGATAGAAAAAAGCTAGAAAAAATGTTTCTTGTGTTTGACAGATATATTAATTGTTGCAATTTTTCTTGCCTACTGTTATTATCATAATTATTCCTTCTGGGTTTGATACTGGGGGAAAAAAAAGGGGTTGCAAAACTAAACCCTTTCAGTATGAGCTTGGGATGGAATGTTGTACATATATGGAATGTAAATGTTGCACAACCTGAAAATCTCCAGCCACGCACAGAACATAATGTGGTGCCTTAATAATACCAAGCAAGTAGAAGGAGAGGAGTTTACAGCACCTGAATGAATAAAGATATTACTGTCAGTTTTAATGACAACAGAAATGAATTGCTTTATATAGTTTCACACTTACAGACTTCATCATGTGAACTATGTTCATAAAAGTAGGGTACTGCTTAACATAACTTACCACAAACCGTGTATAACAAGTGAATGCTTCTCAGCTGAAAACTAATAAATATCTCCAGTCAAATGCACTGTTCATATAGCAGCAATTAAGCTCACCATAGGAATAATAACCAAGTAGAAAACAAGCAGAAATTTTAATTAAGTAGTTGAATAAAGCTTAGCCTAAAGGTGGAGTTCTCAAAACCGTGACCAAATTCTCTTCCTGTTAAATATAATGAAAATTTACCACTGTCTTCGTGAAGGTAGAATAAGGGCATTATTAATTTTGGGAGATTCACCTCTAATGGACTACTGTTTCTTCTACTAATAGATTAAATATCATTGCAGTTCAAAAAAGAAAAATATTTGATACATGATTTTAATTCTATTTACATTAAACTATAACATTCTGCATTGTATGACTCTCAATACAGATTAAGTATTTTTATGTGGAACCTTCAGTGTTTACAGTACATTAACTTGTGACTGATCAATCCAAATACCAAGGTATCTGAATGATAAAACTGTCCAGGGGATAGAGATGTTAAATATGTGATGTTTAACTCAGGATCCACTGCCAGACTTTCTATTTTACTATCAGTCTGGAAATGGAGGTCTCTGTTACTGTTGTTTTTTGCAGTTGCTGTTTGCTGGTGCTGTCATTGCCATCTGAGGAGAAGGTTATTTATAAGTCATTATTTAAATACCAGGTTGTAAAAGCACTGATGGGTTTTTTTTGGGAAAACTGGTATATCTGTGTAACGCTTCTAATTCTCTTCTCAGTGGGCAAATAATACTAATATGAAGACTTTCCCATTTCTTCACATGATAAACATTATTCACTAATATAAGATATAACATATTAAAAATATACTAATTATTTATTTAGTAATAAGCGCTGATAAAATTTTAAATAAAAGCACCCCAATGGAAAATGAAAAGAACAGTTTTCAAAGACCAGTTTGTGTGTTTGCTGCTCTAGAAAGAGCTGCCTGTCTACTTGCCTACCTTCACAGCAAAATAGCAATCAGCACTATGAAAAGGCACACATGAGGGATGGATTCTGCTTGAAGTATCTCAAAATTAGGCATTATGGAGATACTGGATATTGAATCAAGATGAAAGATGTTATAAAAATATAAGTTATTTGTTATCATTTATTTGAATTATTTTTCCAATGATTTGTGTATCATAACCCTCTAGTAGAAATTATCTGAAAAATTAGAAGCTATGAGCTGAGAACTTATCTTCAGGAAATCCATCAAGAGAATAAAATCTGACATAGTATTAAAACAGTCTTTGCATAGGTATAGTATAAATGAATTGATTCATACTTGATAAATATCCATCCTATCCATGATTATTTTCCAAAACCTAGCCAATATAACCTATTTGATTCTAGAGAGATAAAAATTATGGCAGATTAACAAATCAAAGTAATCTCTTTTAATAACTCTTCAGGCTCCGGTAAAACCTTTATATTCTCCAAACAAACACCATTAGTGAATGAATTCCAATCATTATGCCGAACTAGGGAAATTTCAATCCCTAAACTGAAAAAAGTGATACATTAATAAAAATTTAAAAGGAGTTTGCCCCTGTAAAACCTACCAATACATACTTAAAGATTAAAAAATTACTAATGTTTCCATGATATTTCCAAAGCTGACTGTTATTTTTCTAACTCCCAAAATCAACATAAATAACTGAGAAGTCCTAATTTTCTTAAGAGTTCCTAAGCTCTCAAGTTGTCTGTACCATGATGCTTTTAGATTCTTGTGAAGGATTGTGCATACAAAGAATTCAGGTTTTATGAGGTTGTTGATCCTGGAGAAGAAAAGGCTCCAAGGTGACCTTACAGTAGCATTCCAATAACTTAGGGTGGCTGACAAGAAAGATGTGAAGGGACTTTTCACAAGGACATAAGTGATAGGACACGGGGAAATGGATTCAAACTGAAAGAAGGAGTTTAGATGAGATATTAGGAAGAAATTCTTTACGGTGATGGTGGTGAGACACTAGAACAGGTTCCTCAGAGAAGCCGTGGATGTCTCATCCCTGGACTGCTCAAGGCCAGGTCAGATGGGGCTTTGAGAAACCCGGTCTAGTGGAAGGTATCCCTGTCCATGGCAGCATGGTTGGAATAAGATGATCTTAAGGGTCCCTTCCAACCCAAGCCATTCTATTATTCTATGATAACAAAGGGCAAAAAAATTTAGATATCTTCCCTTATCAGTTTTATTATATTGCTTGCTGGCTTTTCTATTGCTCAAAGACTCTATCCTGTGTCTGGGAAGACACAATAAAGAGGCTCTCACACCTGCTAGGTTCAGCAGAAAGGAGGGAATAATTTTTATTATTGACATATTTCACATTTTTATACATGTCCCAACTCCACAAGGGATTGGAGAGCATGTTACTTCCTTCTCAATCCCACTGGAGAAGAAAGATGGTCATTAAAGTTTTCTTATTACAAAAGGAATGAAAAACAGAAAATACCGTTAAGTAAACATTGGCTATTATTTACATGAAACTGTGTGAAAAAATTTAACTCTAAGGTTAAAAACAGAAGGTTTTAGCAAAACCCAGGGCAACGCTATCCTTCTTGGCAAAAATGTACTGCTATGAATCACCAAGAATCATGGCTCTTCTTTGGAAATGGACATCTAGGTGGCTTTTTAGTTCTGTTTCATGCTTTGCCTTTATGTAACTGGTAATTGAGTCTTACCGTTTTTATTAGAGGGAGAAAAGAATTGATGCCTAGAATAGACATCAATGTGTACCTACAGTGAGGTATACAAGGCACTTCTGCAATCATTAGGAAGATGATTTGCACTTAACTTCCTAGATTCCATTGTAATATATGAAAATTAATGTCCATTCTCATCATAACTATAACTCATTATGAATTAGAGGAACCTTTTGGGGTTTTTTAATTATTTAACTGATTTTTGAGGCAATTATTGTGGTAAAATTAATAGCTTTCACAAAGTGTAAACTACCTGAATGAATGCATAAAAACTCTATATGTAACAAAAGAAGGCCTTTTTTATATCTGCCTCTAAAAAAATTCCCCAAATAGTAAGAGACATTCCTTTTCTACCACAGTAAAAAGAAAACCAAACAAAAATCCCTCAGCTACTCCCCCTACTTACTCATATACTCATATACTACAAATTAGGCTTCATCTTCCCAAATATTTCATGTTCATTAGCTCTTTCTTTCCTTTGAAGCTGTTACTGTTGAGCTAGATGTGAATAATTTTACTAGGTTTGCATGGAAGGGTTTTGGTAGACATGGGGGCAAGGGGAGTGTTTTCTGTGAGAAGCTGCCAGAGGCTTTCCCCGATGTCTGTCAGAGCCAATGGCAGCCAGCTCCAAGATGGGCCTGTCTCTGGCCAAGGCCGAGCCCATCAGCAATGGTGGTATGGCCTCTGGGGTAACAGATTCAATAACGGGGAGAGTAACCCCTCTGCAGCTGCAGCTGGAGTGAGCATATGCGAGAAACAGCTCTGCAGACACCAAGGTTGGTGAATAAGGAGGGGGAAGAGGTGCTCCAGGTCTATGGGGAAGCAGGGATCCACACACAGTCTGTGGAAGACCCCATGTCAGAGCAGGTAGATGCCCAAAGGAGTTTATGACCCTGTCCTGGTTTAAAAGACAGGTGTCTGCTTAAGGAAGGCAGCAGCCTCCCTTGGAATGGAAAAATGCAACTCCCCTCCCTCCAAATTTTATAATTTTGAAATTAAGGGGCTTTCAGGCAAAGATATGGAGGATAGGAATAACAGTTCTTTTACTAAAATATATTAAAAAAAAATATATCTATATAACAAAACAATAATACAAAAAACACTGGTTTAAGCTGACAGTCAGGGTACGACCTGGCACCCTGCCAGGCAGGGTGGTGGTAGCAGTCCGGTTAGATGACAGCTGCAGTTCTTCTTGAAGTAGTCCTGTTGAAGATAGTGATCCTGCAGAAAGATCTGGTCTTTCTCTGGAGGTCTGGTGGTGGTTAGGGAGCTCTGGTCCTCTGGGAATCCAGTGGGGAAAAAAAAGCTCTGCCTTGCTGCTCCAAAACCCCAGACTTTATCCTGGTGGGAATGCTTGGGTCCTTCCCCCTGGGTGGAGCATCTCACAATGGGATGGTGAGTCCTAGGGCAAGGCCTTAATGGGCCATTAACAAGAGATAATCAGGAGCCACTTATCTTGATGGGCCCATTAACAGAAAATAGTTCAGAGGGAGGAGGCAGGGAGCACACCCCCACCTGGTCTCAGCAGCTCGCGAAAATGGTAAAGAATATCTTACACAGAATATCTTACACTATGACAGACCCCATGGGAAGCTCATGCTGGAGCAGGCTCCTGGCAGTACCTGCAGCCTTGTGGAGAGAGGACTCCACATTGGATTTGGGTTTTATTTTGCATTATCCTACTCTGATATGATTGGTTATAAATTAAATCAACTTCCCTAAACTGAGTCTATTTTGCCTATGACAATAATCCTTGAGCTATCTCTCCTTGTCCATATCTTGACCCATGAGCCTTTTGTTATAATTCCTCTCCCCTGTCCAGCTGAATAGGGCAGTGATTGGGCAGACCTCAGGCCTCAGAAAGACCCCTGCCCCTGAGCCCTGGGCTTCCTTTTAGCTCATGCCTGGATCAGTTCATGCCTGAAATGTTTTGTCATGTACATGGCTCTAGCTCTGTCCTAGCTCTTCATGTGTCTGGCTAGGGACCTTTTTGGTCTGAACCTTGATCTGCGGACTGACTTTTTTGGGCTCGCCTCAGTCTTGCTCCATCACTATAGACATGCCTGGCAATCGCCAGGCTATTTCTGATACCAGTTACCACTGCTTAAATCTGAAATGTGGCTTGACTTCATGACTTGACCCAGACCTGCATCATCACCACAAATACATATGGTGATCTAAACTCTGGCCTGACCCCATCTGCCACTCCTTGACCTGCCCAGCTTACCTTGCTTACCCCAGGTACAGTGGCATAAGGTCATTGTGGTTTGGCTCCTGACCCCTCTGGCCTTGCGCCTGTGCTCAGCTCCTTGTCTGTTTCCTAACACAGAAGCACTGCCACTAGCTAGAGAGGAGTGATTATTCCTTTCAACTCACTCCTTAGAAGATCATATTTAGAGTTCAGTGACTGGATCACCAATGAAACTGTAGCAAAAGACCAAGCAGGCAAAGGAGTTTCTTTGCCTCCACATCCCTAAATTATTATTCTGTACTCTGACACATCTTAGGTGTTTCTGCTTATAACTAACACCCCTTATGAAAACCTAAACTTGCTGGAAAAATAATGAGACTGCTCTCTTGTTTTTGACTGCATGACACCCACAGTGTGGGCTGCATGCATCTCAACCACTGCTTGTGGAGGCATACTGTGATATGATTTGATATATATCAGAATAATGTTGAAGGATTGTTGTGAGCAGAGAGAACGAAACCTTATCCATCCTCAAGATGTGGCAGATTTACAAGAAGATTTTGAAGTCAACTATCCTTCCAGTTCGTTTCCTTGAGAGAAGTAATTTTGTTTGATTCAGATGGGGCCTTGGGATCCAAGAAGAATAGAGACAGTGTGGCTATACCTGGAGAAAAACAGGGAATGGGCCAAACTATTAGTGTGGGAAAAGTAGGGAAACACTGTTGCAAAATGTAATATTTATGCAGAAAAAAAGGACACTATAAATTGGAAAACAAAGGGCAAAGGACCACTAGATGAATTCATTTCTTGAGTGAGGTGGCAGATGCGTGAATGACAGGTCTACATCTTTAGTAGAGTGTGATGACTCAGTTGGATACATTGTAATGATGCATGATAACACGTGATAATACTTTGCTTTTAAAATAATGGGGTGTATGTAGTGGGATTTTTTTTTTTTAAAAAGGGAAAAGATTCTGTGACTTGCTGGCCTCACTTTCTCTGCACCTGTGTCTTATCCTCTGTGTCTGCTACAAGAGTAAGGTTTTTTTTTCTGTTTTACCTTAATATGTTAGCCTACTTCCTATCCTCACAATACATGTCCAAATCACCCCAAATTTATCTAGCAATAGACCAGTTTTTCTTATAGAATCATGCCTGTCAAATTTAGCAGGGACAGTCTTTTCACTTACACATGACTAAAAGAAAAGATTCAAGAGCTGACATATTACAAGGTTTGTTGCAAGCATTAAGCAGCATCTTGACAATAACTATAATTAAAGTTGCCATAGCTTTGACCTGATTAAACACTGAACAATACAGCTGCCACTCTATGACTACCTTGGGCCGGTAGAGCATCTGATGATATATAATATCTTTTGGCAGCCAAGTTAATTATAACATAGTTGACTGCATTTCTTTGGAGGGAAAATATTTAAAGAAATTAATGGGAGAGTAACTGTAATGAAAGCTGTCAGAGTAATTCTAAATATTGCTAACAAGTATACCTAATATCTCTGAAGTATCTTAACTTTTTTTGCATATTATTATATATATTTTTAACCTTTTTTTTCAGATTATATAAGAACTTTACTTCCCGTGTATGAATATTTAAGTATACTGAACTTTTCAGTGTGAAAGCTTATACTGTTTCCTGAAAGATTCATGGGACATGAAAGCTGAGATAGGCATTCAGTGGACTTGGATGTTAATTAATGGCAACTGAGCATTCAAATCTCCAAGGTGGCATGGGGAATCATAACAAATGTGTTTGTTTCAGCCCTCTGTATCAAGATGCTGACACTGGTGTTCCAAACCCATTTCTAACACTGATATACGAGCAGCTGCATGGATGAGGTATGTAAAAAGCAATTAGATGCAAGTAGCACTAATGACTATCATTGTAATGTGTGTGACACTTTTGCTGAAGCACTGAAAACTTAGCAAACATACATCATACCTAAGTACGGCCAGCAAAGGTTTTTAATACATGCTGATGAGCAGCAGATTAAGAAGGATTTCCTCCTTGTCACTGCATCTATAAGAGATAAATAGATGCAGTACTTCGTGAAATATAAAATATTTTCCATACAGCTTTCATAAACAAGACCTTAGCCTACAGCTTCAAATGTACTCAATGGAAACTTCCCTGTAGCATAGTCTCAGTCACTTTGCCTCTTAAATTATTATTACAGGGAACTTTAGTGAGGTATACATAATTTTTATTAACATGCTTTAATTTGTATTTCTGTGCGTGATTAAATATTTAGACTATCTCAGACTGGGAATGAAAAACTTTGCAACAAATATTTCTACCATCTTTCTTGAAAACCAAAAAAACCTTTTAGAAGTGATTTATAAGTTGTTTCAAAATTCTGACACAGTTCACTCAAATCTTTTCTAAAATCACATTTTTATGCATAGTAAGACCAAAAAGTGCTACTTTGTACTTGGAATAGGTAAGCCTTTCGATATGACTGCACTCTACACTTTCTTTGTACAGGTATAAATGATAGCCCAAAGAGGCAGGCAATGGAGGTTCAAGATTTATATAGACAATGCTTCTTTGCTTTGTAAAGAGCTGATGCACATGTTTTATAATATTCACACTTTGTAGCTCTCAGCTTATTAAGCTGAGGTGAAACTGGTCAAAGTAGTTATTTTTGTCTTTTTCTTCTTGGACATATGAATTTTAGGAAAACAAATAATATTTTTAATGTATGAAAAATTGTATGCAATGAAAAGATTTAAAGGAATGTTTCAAAAACTGTGCACTTTTGGACTATAGGACAGCATGACGTTATTCACAATGTTTCACAGATTTCTTTGGCTTTTATAGGATCTTTAGTTCAAAGAGGATATGAAATCTGTAGAGTTGTTTGTTACTTCTCCCTCATGACACACCACTCTATTCAACTGGTCATTTTTATATTTGTTTAAATTAATGTGAAACAGATATTTGCCATCTTCCTCCTGAAGCACTGATTAAGAGCAAACATATAATGATCAGTCATATGATATTATTAATGCTATATATTATACAGAAAATATACTCTATACCAATATCTTAAAACTACATATCAGCTGTGAGTTCTCCCCCAACTGATTCCATCTCACTGCCACTGTGATACTAAAGCATACAGTTCCAAACATGTTCTTGTTGCGGTGGCCCAGCCCACCTCTGGGCTGTGGCAGTCAAAGGCCCATCAGGCACTTGCCATGCAGTGGGTGGATTTCCCCGCCCAGGACAGTGACTGAGGACGGGTCGATGGGCGGCACAGAAGTGTAGGCCGCATCCTGCTGGGTGGCACCCTGGTTCAAGCCACCTCCCCTCTATCTGGAAAGTTCTGTGTTCTTCAGTTCCCCATTGGCTCCTTGTTATAACTCCTGCCTCCCTGTTCTTCCTGTTGGTTAATGTCAAGTTGTATCCTATCCCTGTGTTGTACCTCATTGGCTGTTTCCCTTCTCTCCACCCTGATCCACCCCCCTGTAAAAACCCCTGTGCAGTCCGTCTCCTCGCTTTTTGTCCCTGGTCCCTGCAGAGCAGTAAGCCTGCTGGAACCAATACCAAAGGTCCTTCTTGCTTCGTTGTCTCCAGGCGATGCAAGCCATACCACCAGGCATCCTGAGCGTGCTTCCTCTTATGAGGAGCCAGCACAGCAAGACCAGCTGTCGCAGATTCCCCGCCGGGGACATTTCCCTTACAGGGACGTCTGTGGGAAGGACGCTGCATCCCCTCTGACCGAGGTCATGACATGGGACAGCGTCATGTTCTTCCATTTCCTTTTACCTCACAACCTTGCTTTCATAGAAGCTGACAACAGGGCAGAGCCTTGATGGGGCAGAGCCTATATCAGAACTTGTTGTATGTTTCATAGCAGTGTACATCTGTGCTTGGAGAATAACATTGGGGAAAAGTATTTCAATATCCAAAATGTTATTTGTGATTCCCGCCTTTTGTAATTAATGCCATCTAGATAGCTGAAGTTCAAATTCATCAGGAATGTCGACATAAGTCCTCCAAGATACCCAATATACTGCAAGTGTTTTAGCCTCAGTGATGTAGGGGAATTGAACATGGAAAGACACACAGATGATCCCAACAGGTAGAACAACGTGTAATATAGGAAACTCAATATCCAGAAGGCTTTTGTCTGTTTGACATGGAGTCAAAGTCCTTCCTAACTCATTTTAATGTTCTTTGGTAGAGGGACTCCAACAATGGGCTCAGGTATTGACAGTAAGCTATGAATACATTTTACTTGTATCTCTCCCAAGTTCTAGCCATGAGACCTGTATGATTCACATTTTATAAAGGTCTTACATATCCTATTAGTACAACAGACTGAAGAATTGCTGCAGTATCACTGCCATAGACAGCTATGACTTGCACAGGGTGGCTCTGCCACACCTTGCTGGCTAGCAGAACTAGAGCAGATCATCAGTTTCCTACCTAGCAGATCTAAATAGAAATTAATGAAGTTCTATAAAATTAATTATCCAGCAGATTTTATTAACAGTTAACTAAGGAATTTCGTTTCAGTCAAGATTAAAAATTGATTGCAAAATCATAAGAAGTGGCTATTTTTAAGAAAGATGCCTCAGCTAAGGTCACCTGAGGCTGCAGTCTGATGGAAGCAAGAAGAGATGCCAGATATTTCTTAAGCAAAACTTTACTGCACTTTCTTGTTGTATGTCTGCCTCTAGTAAAGATGACATTCTGAAACCTCATTAGAAGATATAACAATACAATATATGAAACTTGCAGTAGCTGGAAATAGTAAAAGACATTTACTTCTGATATCCAATAGAGCCACAACAATGACAAAATAATGAATAATCTGAATGTAATATCTAGGATCTGTCACTTTTGGAGTGACCCTAAAGTTTCTTATTGATATTGTTGTGAATTCCACTGGATTTTGATTACTTCTAGAAAGAGGGAACCATCTGGTAGTGTAATCTAGAAGAAAATAGGGAACATCATAACAGATTTTTTACTGGTTTATTTTCAAATATATTGATGATGACTTTTGTGACATTGCCTGCAATATTTTTTGCAATGTATTTCTTCCAAATCTAAATGAAATTGATTTTCCCACTTTGATAAATTGATAAATGCTATTAATCAAAAGCACAGAATTCTCCTATTACCAAGTTTTAAGAAACTGAAATATTTTTCTTCTACAACAAATAAATTACTTATACAGCTTTTACAATTTCATCTAAAATGTATAGGAACACTATGTGAAAAAAAAATGTACAAGATAGGAATAGGAGTTTTCTGCCTTGCCTTTTATTTCTTCCAGATTTTGTGAAAGAGAAGGTTATCTTCTTTCTTGGAAATTACCTGACTTTCTTAGAAATTATTTGCTTTTGTTTGAAGAGAAAAACTGCGAAGTTCGTCCGAAAGCTATCTTTCTATAATGAGCTTCCTCAGGTCATGAAGCAAGACTGTGAGCTACACTGAAGTCTGCAACAAGGTCAGTTATTAAAGTTTCTTTGTTTTCACAGAGGAAATGGGCATTAAAAGATGTTCAGATACAGTGTCATGTGAATTTGCATTGTTTTATCTTCTAAAATTACTGACTTTTGTTGGCTGTTCTAGGTAGCATTTCTTGGTATGGTTTTGCACACATTGAAAAAAGAACTAATCATAAAAATAATCTACAGACAGAAAGTGAGAGGGATTTTGTCTTTAACAGTTGCAGAAAGAGGATCAGGATTGCTGGCTGTCTATGGCACTTTTCTAGATTAAATTTTTGACTGCAATAGCTTTTAGAACATAAGGCTGACCATTGCAGTCACTACTTCACTGCTAGTCTAATGGTGGTGTTAACAAGTTTTTTCTCCTTTTTTTTGAAATTACAATGGAAATCAAAATAAGTAAGTATAATGTGGATAACAAAATACTTTAATTTTTTTTTTTCCTAGAGAAAAACTAGGAACTCTGGACGTATGTTTGCTGTTGAAAATATATGGGTCATCGTTTTAGGGAGATATGTACTCAAAAATCTCTCTTTTCAGGCTCAAAAGACCCGTGCCCAATAAAGTTATATCTCAAATAAGTAGGAAAAGTATTGCATTTTACATGTCATTAAAACATATATTCAGAAATAAATTTTTTGTGAATAAGACTTATTCCACATTTTTTGTGCTAAATTCTCAGAAATTGAATTAACTCTAGAAAATAGATTATTTAAATATGAGTTTAATGAAAATAATCAGTCTAACAGAATTCTATAACAGTTTTCTATACTTATTGAGAAAGGAAATAATAGTAAATGAGGAAGCTACTTAAATGGAACAAACCCAGAATTATATCTGTAGATTTGAAACAACAAACACAAATGCGAACTACCAACATTTTCACATTTGGGACATTTTGCAATATGATACCAGTCTGAGTAACTTGTCTCATGCTTCCACTTACGTGCATTTATGTGTAGGCTTTTGTCTTACTAAATTCAAACTGATTATGAAATTAGTTTCAACTATTCATCAATGGAGAGTCTTAAGATTCCTGGAGTTTGGTAGAAATTGATAATTTCATACAAATCATTCCTCCATAGAGGAAAAAGATAAAATACAGTACATTTGTAGATGCATCCTCATGTTTATTTTGTAACATTCTATCATACCTGGAAGAATGAAAAAAAAACAAGTTTTAAATTGCTGTTGCTCTCATGCATGATCTTGGGATGAAGACCATCCATGATAATAGTTTACTGCCAAAGTAGACCAAGAAATATATTTAAGGAAGGAAAAGACATCCGAGAAAGAAACTGAAGAGGGCTTTGTTTACTTGAAGATGTTACAATTATTGCTGATACTCAGAGGAATAGTAACCGCCTTTGCCATTCTGGTTTCATCTCATGACCCTCCTCCTTCAACCATATGAGATGGTGCTTCCTCAAAACAACCCATTAGGTAAATGAAAGTGGAAGAAACCAGTGTGCTGTATGTGGGAGTAAGCTATCACACTGATGTGTCATCATATGTTTGCCCTACAACAATTCCCTCTTGTAAGATTTGCAGTCTTCTTTACTCACAGATACTGCATTTGATTCAGTATTACACAGTAATTCAATTTTTTATTCTATTTTGCAGTTACTCTATTTCAATGCAAATTAAGCCTTGACTGATTCTGGGATATTTGAATTTCTTTACTGTCCTGGCTAGCAATAACACCAGACAAGGTCAACTTCATTAGCAAGAGAATAATTCAGATTATCATGACATTAATGCATTCAACAAAACACTGCTCCTGTACAGCCATATTGCCATGGGCTCTGATTGTCAGGTCTTATAAATTAAGATTGGTTTGCCAGTAGCTGGATTTAAGAATTCATAGAAAATTAAAAAAAAAAAAGTGACAGAAAATGAATATTTTGTTTTGTGTTTTGGACTTTTAAGTCTGTTGTTTACTGTTTATTACCTTCTACTGGCTTTCTGATTAAAAACCTCTATATTAATTCTTTTTATTTAATAAAAATAATAAAAATGGTATTATTACTTATTCTAATAATTCCCTTTTATGGAAGAAAGAGCATTTGAAAATAATTAAAATCTTTCTGTGGGTTAGAAGAAGAAGAATGTACCATTTTGAAGTAAAATGATGATTAAATAAGAATTCAGGAGAACAGCTAGATTAAATATCTATGGAAAAGAGGTTAAACTAGATTTTTTCTTGATCATTTCTTATCTACAATTTGTATTTTCAACAAATAAAAATAGATAACTATAAAGATTAAATAAGCTGACTATATACAAAGGATATGGCTCCCATTAGAGTCCATTTCCTTAATTTTGAAGCAGTATTAACATTTCCTCGAGGCAGCAGCCGAAAAGCCCACATCTTGTGCTGGTGGTATAGACAGGTGGCCAGTATGTGCCAGCTGGACTGAAGGACCTGAAGAAATTAATTCATAAACCCATTCATGCCTTTCACTATCCTATCTGGGCTTATTAACTTTTATTTTGAGAAACTTCATCAGATGTACAAAATTAACACAAGATATGGAAGTATAAAGTATTGGATAATGTTTCTCATTATGGTAGCTTTCGCTGATGTTTAGAATAGTGGTAGGTAAAATTTCACTTGCATCTTCAAATTTAATAGAAGAATCATATTTGCTTGTAAAAACCCCAGCATCTGACCTTTATTTTCTTCACATAATGAATGCTCCCAGCATGGTGCATACACAATAATAATCCTCCAAAAGTTTTAGCTGTTTCTTCAGGGAATTAAGAGGTTATTTATTTATTTATTTATTTTAACAAGCGATTTAGCATGAGGTATTTGCACTAGGTTCTTATACTGTGATATTGTTTGACTTACAAAATACTATTTTTTGCTTATGATTTGCATGGAGAAAATAGATTTTTTTTCCCATTTTCATTGTGTATTTGTTAATCCATTTCAAAAAGTATTATGCTAATTATAACAGTGTGCTTCACATTTAGCATCTGAATTGCTCATTTTCAAGTTGTTTTTTTTTAAGTTGTAATCTGTTAATTACTTGTTTAATGGAGTGTGTAATTACCTACTTTAAGTTAGGAAACTGCATCCATTTCAAAGTAAGAAGCCCTTTCTAGAAATGAAAGTATGTAAATGCATTCCTTGCAGATATAGTATATAACTCTTTTGCTTCAATAACTGTTTCATTTGTGTTTGAAAATAAATTGTTTCCTACCCTCTGTCTGTGGTAATTATTGACACTGTTCTAGGAGATTGAGTCCTAACATAAGAAAAAAGCATTTGTGAATACGTGGAGGATTAACATTGAAGAATGTATTCTTTTAACTAAAAATGAGCAATAAATATTTTTCTAATCCTAAGAGGTTAGACATCATGAAAAGAGAGAAAAAGGTCAAATTGTCATTATTTGAGCATTAGTTATTTTTTTTAAATCCAAACTGAGATTGAATCTTAGTTTCTAAACTAACAGTTAGTTAAATATTTGAACAAAAAATAATTAGAAAGTTAAAAGTAATTTTGAAATAAAAATTATAATGGTAGTGTAACCATCCCACTACACTTGACACTTGATTAACTGTCACCTGGCTTTGGATAAGCCAGTCATCTACCAAAGGTACACGTAAATTTTCTTTAATGTTTTTTTTATTTCTTAAAAATACTGAATTCTTTCACTGCTGAGAAGGAAGTCACTGAATTGAAGGGCCAAAATTTGTGATTCCTTGCATTCACTTCATTTCCAGAATTGTGCATCTACTGTCAATCTTAGAATATCCTGTGAATTATGGTTAGTAATCATTCATCACCTCAGTGTTCACTAGTTTGGTAACTTGAAACACTCATCAGAGAACTGACAGATCCAGTATGAGGACATTGAAATTTAAATTCTTCTGGAGGTTGCTGAAAAAACTTCCACTATGCAGGAAAATCTATGGTGATTGTTTATCAGTCTTTCCTAGTTAAATGATTTCTTCTTCAATTCCATAGTAAAGAATTATTTGAAGTAATGTAGTACAGGTAGCAAAATCTTAAACACTCACTAGATAAAAATTCAGGAATTTCGTCTTATATAACTGCATCTAGGGTAAATTTTAAAGGACTAATGGAGTCCATGTCTCCCTTCTTCAATGAAATAACATGATGACTATTCCACCAAGACTTTCTCCCTATTACTGGATATTCTATTCAAAATACAACAATCCATTGTGATAGAGAAATTATTCTCTTCAACTCACTGGAAGTCTTCACTCTAAAATAGGAAATATTTAACCAGTCTCTCAAAATGTCTTATTTTTTCTTTGCTTCCTGAAATAGGTATTTATACCGTGATTACTGAGTTACTTATTAAACCCTTACGAATATTTACTGTTGGTGGAAGAAAAATTCTGCAGTGGAGAAAGATGTAGGGGACATTCCTTTTCAATTTTTATTCATTAATTTAGGTAACTCACTGCTGAAGATCCAAATTTTTTTGGTTTTTTAATCTCATACCTATGTGCTTAACTTTCCACATACATGGAGATAATTTAAATCTATGGATTTTCCTAGCCCTCTGAGAAACAGTTAAATTTTCCTTAAAGAATGAATGCACTCCATATTCAAATACAATTTTGCACACAGGTTAACATTTGTGTACGAGTCTAAAAGAGCCAAGAAATATTCCCAGAAGAAAAACATCATCCCTGGATCTGTATGTCCAACTTCAGTGCTATGCCTAAAATGATCTGTTGTTCACTGTTTCTGGATATCAGTTCCTTACTGGATTTTGCCTTAGTTT
Source organism: Platysteira castanea (assembly GCA_013397175.1). NCBI lineage: Eukaryota > Metazoa > Chordata > Aves > Passeriformes > Platysteira > Platysteira castanea. The sequence goes on from VYXC01008872.1 coordinate 60,972, forward strand.
GTCTCAGAAAATGGAACAGGTAGGTCCCTTACTTTTCAAAATATTAGTAAAATAAAGCATTAATAACAATATATGAAAATCTGCATTTATTTTTTCCTGTGGTATGTGTTGTAAATCATCTCAAAAAAGCCGAAATACATTAATAAGGGTAATTGGCAAAGCTTTTGAGGGGAAACAGTTTAGTTCAAAAAGTCTTCTCAAGCATATGGTACTTATAACAAGAAAATGTGTTATTACATGTATCAGAACTAGGTTTCACTAAAAATAAGTTTTAAAAGTACAGTGATTTTATGCTTTATCTTGATTATATGGATCCCTGTTAACTATTTTGTTCAACTTTGTGTTCATGTTCTTACCATAGATATAGATAAAAATGTTTTAATTCTTTTTTGTTTTGCTGCAGTTATTAAGAACATTTGGGTATTCCTTATTTAAGTCAAAATCATACCTATATAAATATTTATGACCTTTTGTCTCTCTGGTTTTTGGGGGGTTTTTTGTAGGCTGTTCAGCTCTTGTGTTCCTGTATTTCAGGTTTTGCTTTAAAGTACGTAATTTTCCTGAGTTTCTTTCCTGTTAAAATTATGATGTATAAACCTCAATGTCATATTTCTTTCCCAGGGAAAGAAAGTTTGAGAAATAAAGTTCAGAGCTTAGTATGAAAAGCTGTTTTCTGAATTTTTACAAAATCGTGAAGAATACTGAGTTTGAAAGCTTGAACAGGGCCAAGTGTATTCCCTCTTGTTTGGTGGTAGCAATATAGAAGGGTTGAGATTTTTTGTTTGCAAAAGTATCTTCTAAAAATACAATTGAAAGAAACTACCAGATTAATGAACTAGACTTTCACACTGAAGCCCTATATACAAATCCTATTGAATTTATAAATGAGTGAGTTTGGTGGTCTCTGTCTCACTCTCTGTGAACATCTGTCTGTGTCACTAAGCTGTTCACATGGTTTAGCATGATTGGCAGCTCTGTCCAGAAGGGATTCAGAGCATGACAGCTCGAGCACTGCAGATCAGGCTGAAGGTGCATTGAAGGTGTATGGAACTCACGTGTGATTTATCATTACTTTGATGTGCTGCATTAAATCCAAAACATGGAAATCTCCAGGAAGATACCTTTTGCTATAAGTGACCATACACATTTTTTTGTGGGACAAACATTTTAGAAAGAATATCTGAGGGACAGTTGATGTTAGAATGTTAACTCATCCCCCAATCAATTTCTGCATATTTTATAAATCCCTAGGTTTGTTTGAAGCAATTTGTCTGCATGGATATTTCTGTTGTTAACCACACAACTCAATCTCCTGTTCTGAATGCTCTGATGCAGCAGCAATCATTCTACTTTAATTCTTGAGAATTTTAACATGTTCCAAATTTAAAAGAACTGCAAAGGAGAACAAAGCAAGTAAATGCAAACTTCAGCTTAAAAGTTTTTATCAAGATATTTAATATCTGTTGAAAGTAAATAAACATGCACAGAATTATCAAGTGAAGGCCCTATATTTTCTTTTCTTCATTCTCTTTTCCAGGGGAAGAAAGCAAAGGGATCTTTGGGGATTTCAGTCTCATTTTTGGCCTTCACAAAGATGGATGTTACCCTATATAATGAACCAAGTAACTTGGCAAAAACTGTATAACAATAAAGTTATATTTAAACAACTCTATTTTCAAGTACAGAAACCATAACCACTTTTCTCTTCATGCTTCATCCTCCCTGTGAGAGACTGTTTTTTGACCTAAATGCTACATTTTAAAGTAACTTTTACTTCATAACAAGAAAATTCTGCTGGTTGTTTACACTCTGCCATCTTTATAAGAATTTTTCCCTAGTGCTGATAAAGCTTGAGTGATCAATATTACAGACCTTTGGGTAAATGTATCATTCTTTACTGTGAAAACAACCAAATTTTGTTATTTTAAATAATATTTTGAAACAGTTTTTGATGTCAACTAAATAGTAGATTATAAAAGATTTTTTTTTAGCATCCTCATGGACCTAGGGAGCATAGAGTCACTGGTTTTACAAAAGCACTTAACTGAATTAAGAGCTTAACTCCTGCTGACCTTGAAAATACCACACATATTTATAATGCCTTATAATATGGTGTGGCACATAGATCTCATATGTTTATTTTTAAATAAAGATCATTTTTCACAACTTTTCTAAACTAGGATTATACACTGATTTATTTGTGCAGTGACTTGTCAACAGAGAGAACAACAAATGTTTTGCAAATCTATCTTCAAAAATATTTAAATTATTTAAAAGGCTTTTACTTCTAGAAAACTTTAAACCCCACAAAAACAAGAATACTTCAAAATCAAAATAAAATCTTTAATTTTTCTAGAAGAGTTTCCACTTCATCAATTTTTATTCCATTTGCTTTCTCATTAAAAGGAATGTTGTGGTTTTCACTTACATTTAATCAATTTTCTACCTATTTTTTTAAACAACTTCTAGTGACCAGAAATTCAGCTGTTCCCACTTTCCAGCAAACTAGATTTAGCTTTTTTTAATATTCAAAATGCAAAATGTAATAATTTGATGCTCATCAAGAAAATATAATCTTACTTATTTATGCTATTTATCCTGTTGTCTTTAAGGACTCCTGAAGCAGTTTTAATTCAAGGAGTTTAGGCACTTTATTTAAAATATTCCAAAGTAAAATTAGTTGCTACAGTAAGATTTAAAAAAGACTCTTGGTATTTTGTAGATATTTATAAACTTCTGAATTTCCTGGGTCCTGACATAAAAGTTGAGAAATTCCTTGTTATTTTGCTGTACTGATAAATAATTTTATAAAGTATTCTCATTACAAAATTCCTTAAAACTCTATAAAATATAACTTCAGACATTTGCTCTGTAACTGTAAGCCATCTCCAGTCTCTTACATTCTCTGATTTGGGACTGAACTACTGAATAGCACTATAAATATATTAAATTGAAGTAGGGTGATCTTTGCCACTCTCTCTTCATTTTTTGCCTCTTAAAAGAGCAGATTAAAACAGAAGACCATACTTTCTGATTTTCCTTTATGGTAGAAGAATTAAACATAACAAGTGAAAGGATTCATACCACCATTATGTAAGAATAAAAGAAACACTTTTTTGCTCTATATTAGTTTTGCAAGCCTCCCAGAAGCACAGCTACCAGAAGGACAAAGACTAGAGCTTTTATAAAAAAGCTGCTAAAAAAAAGAGGAACTGTTTCTGCTATGCACTTGGTTGCAAAATTTAATTCTTGCATATGTGTTATTCATAAATGAGTTTGGGTTTGGAGTAATTTTTTTTTTCCTTTCTCTTAACTGGAAGAGAGTAGGCTTATTAAAGAGGAAGCTTTTAAAATTTCCATTATAGAACAACCTAAATTGACAGGCAAAGGTAAATAGCTCTGAAAAAGGTCATAAAAGAGTAGAGTCTCAGGAAGGAAATATGAGGAATAGACAGTAAAGCATTGAGTAAGATGATAAAGCTAAAGGCTAGGGAAGGACCCTTGGTAAGATGTTAAGGTTGGGGTGGCATTCTTGAAGAGTACAGTAAAGCTTGAAAATTGATATGCACGTCTACAGGTAGCAACCGTTTTTTTTTTTGTTTTTTTGTTTTTTTGTTTTTTTGTTTGTTTTTTTTGGCTCAGTTTCTTTGGAGAGAGAGACGGAGAGTGGTTTTTTCTGGGACTTTGGTTTCTTTTTCTTCTTTTATGGGCTTGTTCAGAACACCAGAACATCAGAACCCCACCGGGGCACCTTCCACCAGCTTGGAGGGGACCCCCAGGCCTATCCAGCGCTGAGGAGGAGAAGAGAGACCACACCCCTAGAAGGACTAAAATCTTTCAGGTTTCTTTTCACAGCGAGAGGTTTTATTATTTAGCATTTTTATTCTTTACCTATGTGTTTGTTAAATAAATAGTTTATTTTCTCTTTCACAATCCTCTGAGGAAAAATTTTTTCACCCCCGAACCTGGTGGGGGAGGGGCGGCTACAACCTCTCTGCCTTTGAGGAGATGTTCCTTTTGGACATTTTCCCTAAATTTGGCCCAAACCACCACAATAATTAGTGGAAGAGTCATAGACCGTCCGACATATTCCAAATAATTTTTTGGCCAATGACTAAAACAGAGCTATCTGGCTGTTCTGGACTAATGAGGATGGGAAGCAGTTATGTGTTTATTTTCTTGAAATGTTATGTATGTCCCTATGTGTCAATTTTTTTACTTCACGTAAATGAAGTAACAGAGCTCAAAAGTCAGAACTGTACAAGAAAAATGTTTAAAGAAACTACAGAAAACTCAAATCAAATTATTACCATGGTAATGAGAGCTTTGGTACTGTCAAAAACAAGGCACAGAGGCCTCCTTTTTGAGAGTTGTGCAAAGAAATTTCAAAAAACTAATTAAAAGCATTTATTTGTAATGTGAATAAAACTCTATAAAGTTCTCAGTGACTAGATTATCTCTTGTTTTTTATTCAATTTAATAACTAATTTTTAATGAATTCATTGCTATTCAAAGCTCCCTTTTTGTTTTAAGTATTTTTTGTGTATTTTTAATGCAATTGGATGTATTCGATTATTCTAATCTTTGTTTAATTCATTCTGTGTTGCAACAGGTATTTTCTTCTTTTTGTCATCTGTGTAATTATTAGTGCTTTTCTCATTATTTTACTGCAGTAAGCTTTTATATTGTACACAAAACATATAATTGAGATTTAGTGAGGGAGAATGCAAAATGAGTTATTTATGAACTAAGCTGCCCTTCATTATATCTTCAGATACAAAAAAAAAAAGGGAGCATCAATGTAGCACAACAGAAGAAAGAATTTACCCAGTTTCTTAAATCTCAGTCCTGTAAAGCAGAGCTGTAGATGTAGAGGAAATTTTCCTAAACAGTTTGGAATTCTATTTCTTTTAAGACCATGCACTTAAAAGACATTTATGTTTTCACATAATTTCAAGGTACTTTTCAATATTCTTTTTTGGGTTTAATGTTAATGCTATTGCACTTCTTAAAAAGACCTACCCTATTTTATTTCCTGAAGAATCAAATCCTTATCTCTACTTCTTTTTTCATACCTAGGAAATGGATTCCACATATAACATTTGCATATATACTATACAGCTGGTGTCCTTTCGCGCAAAAGAATGTGCATGTTCATCAAGATATCTATTTTTACAATAACATTTTTCAAAACCTTCTTTGAAAATATATCCCTGAAAATAAAGTTATTTTGCCATAAGAGTTAAAAAATACTGGCTTTTCAGAAGACGCCGACTGCAATAGATTTCAGATTCCTACACAACCTTCCTGCTATTATACTGCATGCACACAAATTAACCACAACCAAATAATTTAAATGTGGACTTTATATTGTAACTGCTGAGCATAGATAAGACCCTGTAGTAACTTTATTTAATTTCTTAGATTACTGAAGCATAACCAGAAGATTTAACACAAGTTCTGCATAACTGTTTACCTGGTTTAAGCATTCCCAGAAGCTTGTGAAGTTAGCAGACAAAAATAATACTGAGTAATCAGAAAAAGTCAAGGTTTTCTTAAATACATGCCATTATGAAGCTATTCTATGGTATCATATTTTATATCCAGCATGTTTAATATTAGAGATCATAAGGGCATTAGAGGTCCTATAAATCCATATGCAGCCACAGTAGACACTGTAAACTTTCCAGGGCATTGAAATGACACTGTTAATTTTACTTATTTACACAAGTAGAAACATACATTATTATGTGATCTCTTTATCCATGCTTCTTCCCCAATCATCCCATGCCTGTACTTGTTTATGCCACATCTTCTGTCTCCACTTCTCAAGGCCTCTGTTACTGTATCTGGTTTCCATTTCTCCACTGCCTTGTGTTAGAGTTGCAGTATTTCATTCTATACAGAAAAACTGCTTGTTAGCCTCTATAAAACCATGCTGGCACCACATAAAAATAAACAAAAGTAAAATTATTTACTCATAAATACCTGGCTAAATAAAGAAATTGTTTTCACAGTGAAACAAATCTGTAAGGCAGTTCAAGTGAAGTTCAGACAGACCAAGTCTGACAAGCTTCAGCCCTGATGTTTAGCAGATACAATACAAAGCTTATGGCTTGTTAAAAGCCATGGCAATACTTATTATTGGGCTATGTGGTCACAGCTGTTGTGCTTGCAAACAGCTAGTCCTATTCTGTAAATCCTCACTGTTATTCAAACCACACTCTAGCAAAAGCTGGTGTGCTAGTTTTGCTTGGAAGCACTGCATTTTTATTCAGGTCTATTATTTTCACAAATTGCTGCATAAGCCAAGTTTTCTCAATCTATAAAGGTTTATTATTTATTTTATAAACAATATATATGTTTATATGTTGTTATTATCATCATCATCATCATCAGTACTATAATACCTATATAGTCTCTACAGAGACTTCTAATTGGGAGTGATCCATGAAATTTAGGCAAAATCTTTAGAAGAGGGTGCTATATTTCTTACATCACAGAAAAGTGGATATGAGATATTTAACTTGTTTTGCAACAATAAAGAAGTAATTCAGGCCTAAACCACACCTTCACTCCTTTGCTAAACTTTTAAGGTATAAAAAAGCCAGTAGAAACACAATGCTTTGAAAAAACCTCACTGAGCTCTGCAGCAGAGGGATGCTGCAGGAGAGATTTATTTGCTGAGTATCTGGTGATCACAGGTAAAAAAAAAAATGGACATTTTTAGCCAGTGTAAAAGGATTTGCTTTCTAGAATTCCTATCTCTTGAGAACAACTCAAAGAAGCTCAATATTCTTTGGCTGCCAGTTGTTGCTGATGGCTATATTCTCTGTCACAGTGAATGTCAGAAGGTGCCTTTAAGAAAGATTTATTTGGTAAAGAGGGCGGGGTTTTTTTCAATACACAGGAATGTGGGATCTGCTTTCTATTTCTTTCTCTCTTTCTTAGATGAGACTTTTCTCTCTGAATGCAGTTTGAACTAATGTAACTGATGGATACGTCCCATCAAGCTGTATTTGTTAACACATTTGATGTTAAGCTCATTTAAAGAAATATACTATAAAGGAGTGCATGTTGTGCATTTGACACCAGAGTTTGTATTTTATTTGATTTCTATTTATTTTAACACTTCCTAAATATGCAAATCTTCTGTATTTTTTTTTGTTTAATAATGTCATTTTAGTAAATGGATACCTATCCTGTCTTCCACAAAAAAACCCTATTTCAGACTACACCTATGAAACTGGACAGTGAAAATGGCTTCTTACATGAGTATCAGTAGCAAATACTTCACTTAACTGAGGTCATTCAAGCCTTCAGATCACTATGTTCCTTCAAAGAAGGATGTCTGTCACTTCGGGCAAAGTTGTTCTCTCTATCAGGCTCCTGAGTTATGTTGCAGGTCTCTTCTACTTGTACTTGGTGAAGCTTCACAAGTTATTTAAGAGCAAAGTAGTCAGAAAACCAGAAACTGATTATGATAATGTAACCTCATTAGATGCTTGGCAGTCTGAATCAAAGTTTCTGTTTCAAGCAATCTTATTTATTGTAAATAAATTCATAGGGAAAAAAAAAAAAAAGGAAAAAGAAAAGAAATCTGAGTATTCTACAACCAAAAAGGCAGAAGATATGAAGATGTCCCCTTTAGGGTACTGTTATGGAAGCCTTTGGAACAGCATCATGGAAGACTGAGCCTGCCTGAGCTACAGATTGTTCTCCTGGATACTGCAGGAGCAAGGTAGCAGGCCCATGTCTCTGCTCCTCCTCTCCAGAGTGCCCTGCTGCCTGGTTTTGACACTTTTGTTTGGCATTTACACGGAATTTGGAGCACACCTATAAGACTAAGCACAATGAAGCAACAACCGTTCTATGGGGCTGTGTAAGATGGTAAAATATACAGGGTGCATTCAGTACCCCTGTGCTAGAAAGAGGTATTTGAAGATCTCAGAGTTAAATTGTTAGATGCAGAGACCTAAAGTGGTACCTCAGGGCTTGATTTTCTTTGATAAAACAAAAACCACCACACTTTCCCATTCTAGGAAGAGTAACATCTAAATATTTTCAGGACCTGGGTTTCTACCTATGTGAATAATTGCCACAGAAAATGTTCAGCACCATTGCTATCTGCTGTTTTGCATTTAGTTTAACTTAGAAAAGACAAAGAAACCCCAGTAGAATTACTTGAAATCAGAAGCTGGAGCTTTTTACATAACTAGTCTCCAGAAATCCCTTATTCTATGTACATTAGTTCCCAGAATCCTGAAAATTAATTCCACTGATGCAGAAAAGCTACTTATCAGAATTCAGATAAACAGGGTTGCTTTTGTGAAATTGTATGTGTGAACCAATTTTCTATCTTTCTGTGATAATGAGCACAAATCCTAGATGTTTTTCAGTAGTTAAGTGGTCATACGCCTTTTCCCATGCATTTTATTGGTTCATCTTGTGACATCTTTATTCCATGTGATTTTTCTTTCCTGCACTTATTTTGAAATAGATCCTTCCCCTTGTACACCTCCAATTTCTACAGAATTTTACATCTTTAAATTCAGATCCAGATGGCAAGCAGTGTATTAAGAAAAAGATGTACAAAACAAAATAACATTCTTTTGTGGAATCAATGGCTTATAATTGTTAGCAGATTTTTTCCAGATGAGCAGATGGGAATTTATGATTAATGAAAGTATGAAAACACCTTCTGAATTATTTTTTTTAAATAATCTATGATAGATTAGAATAGTTTATTTCCTCCTGTTGTATCAAGAAAAATACAGTATAAGAAAAGATAGAGAAGGTTACCAGAAAAGGATGGTGCTGTTGCTAGTATACTGCATCTAATCACAAACTGGTGAGTGGATCTGAAATTAGAATATTTCTATGTAATAGCACGATGAACAATAAAGAAAGTATCAGCCTGCAATAGTTAGTGTTCTAAAGCTGCCTCAGTATCTACTCCTGAGCTCATGTAGAAGTGTATGTTTTTGTGGCCAAAATAATGGTTACTCATTTTAGTAGTAGTAGTACTGGTAGTAGTAGTAGTAGTAGTAGTAGTAGTAGTAGTAGTAGTAGTACTAGTATTATATTAAAGTGGGAGATAAAACAACAATCTCAATAATATGAGGAAATGTTTCAAAAATAAATGTGCCATTTTGTTTTGAAAATTGATATAGTGCTGCTCCATTTTTTCTACTTAAAAAGAGATTAACTAACTTAGTTTAGTTCCATCTATGTTCACCCCCAAATACTTGAAACTGTTCATCATACAAATGACCAGTAGATATTTTGTAATTAGTTCTTTCTATTTTTCTTACTCATTTGCCTTGATATCAATCAAACTACAATTGCAAGTCCGTGAGAGTTTTACCATTTATTTCACCTAGTGTCTCATTAGAAAATTGAGTCATTTACAGTGAGTCCCCAAGTCATTAATGTGAATTAGTGAGGCTTTTTTGCATTGCAGAAGAAGTAATGAGCTTATGCCTCAGAGTATTTACAGTTTACTAAACAACTCTTCCTTTTTGTACCTTGCATATTAAGCAACATTTCCCTCTCGGAGTGGTCTTTATTTTATCCATTTAACATAACAATGAAAAACATATAATTACATCTAGCCATCTGAATTACTGGATAAGAGTTGAATTTTAATTAATTAGAATAAGACTGGACAATTCCTTTTCCTCAGGACAGTGGGAAAATGAATCATTCTAAAACTAAGAGAAGGTTCCATGACTACATTCTAGCATAACCTCACTGTCTTGACAAAATTTCCATTTTAATGTTACTACTATCTGCCTAAATACTTCTCTTTCTCTTCATTGAATCATAGAATGGCTTGCATTTGAAGGGACCAGAAAGAATTTCTTCATATAAAGAGTTATTAAGCATTAGAATGGACTATCCAGAGAAAGGGAGTCACCATCCCTGGAGATGTTCAAGAAATAATTGGACATGGCACTTAGTGTTAAGGTTTAACTGACAAGGCAGTGATTGATTAAACATTGGATGTGAAGATTTTAGAGGTTTTTTTCTAACTGAAATGATTCTGTGATTCCGTGATCTTAAAGATCATCTAGTTCCAATGCCTCTGTCTTGGGCAGGGACAGCTTTCACTGGACCAGTTTGCTCACAGTTCCGTCTAACGTGGTATTGAACACTTCCAGGGGTGGAGCATCCACAGCTTCACTCAGCAACCTGTTCCTGTGTCTTGCCATCCTCATCCTCACAGTAAAGAATTTCTGCCTAATATTTAATCTAAACTTAATCTCTTCAGTTTAAAGCCATTCCTCCTTGCCCCATCACAACATGTCATTGTAAAAAAGTCTCTATATCTTTCTTCTAGGCCCCTCTTTAGGTACTGGAAGGCTGTTATAAGGTTTCCCTGGGAACTTTCTCTTCCCCAAGCTGAACAATCCCAATTCTGTCAGCTTTTCTTCATAAGGAGAGGTGCTTCATCCCTTTAATTATGGGGGTTTCATTTTGCTCCCAGTCCTGTCTTTCAGCTTGTGGGCTGGATACCCTTAGGATATTGACCTTACTATTAAAGGCTGAGGCAAAGAAGGAATCAAGTATCTCATGCTGTTCTGTATCCTCTGTCATTATATTTCCCCTTGTGTGCAATACAGGATGGATGGAGATTTTCCTTAGCCCTCCTTTTGCTGATGATGCATTTGTGAAAACATTTTTGCTGTCTTTTACAAAAGTAGCCACTTTTGTATGAGATTACTAGATCAGCATCACTAGTAGCCTTAAAATTATTTTCCATGCTAGAAAAAAATATAAATCATAAGGTTTTTTGTTTATAAAGCAGCTCAAGAATAGCAGCAGCACAGAAAACAATATATAGGGGTCAGAAAATCCTTCTAAACTGCTTCAAATCATAGGGAGTTGCTATTTCAAATACAAAGTGGGCTATATTTTCTTCCAGAAAAGGACTGCAGAGTTATTCCCAGAACTTATAGATTCCTTCATTTCCATGTACTCCTTAGCTGTCTAGTAACACTCCTACTCTTGGCATAACTAGCACAATGCAAAATAAAGACTAAAATAAAAACCAGTGCTAAAACAAAAGCAAATTCAAGGTCAGTTTATTGCATTTGAATTATTCATCCTTCAATGATGCAGGAATTAATTTTAGTATAACTATATTTTTTGGGTCTAATTTTAATAAGACTGTTTAACAAATATGCTTAATAGGAACCTAAAATACTTGTTCACAGATAAATCCTTAACCACTTGCATCAATCCAGTTGATATCAGTGGTAGACAGAAGCCAGAAGGAAAAATATTCCATCTTCTTGGCTCTGTTCTGCTCTGATGGTTCTATTTCCATCTCTGCAATGTTATCATGACCTTTAATAAACACAGTTATGCTCACTCATATCACCTCTTTGACATCTGGTGTTGCAGGAGTGCGGTTCAATGAGGTGGCCAACAATAGAGTCCAGAGCACAGAAAGAAACTCTCAACAAAGACCCCAATTTCTTTCTTCTACATATCTCTTGATCACGTTATGGCATTCACCTTACCAGGTTCTACTCTTTTAAGAGCATCTCTTAATTTATTTATCTTATATTTGCAAACCAGTGAGATTTCTTATATCATCCATACAGTATTTTAACCTTTCAGAAATTATGTCACAGAAAAAATTCTATAATTTAATCAGGCTAGCAGCTTTTTCCTGCAAGGTTTTTGAGTGCAAACAGGCGTCTAAACATGAAATTATTTTTAGCAATTTCTACTTGTATGTGCATACATACAGACAAAACAAAGCAGAAAAACCCCACTCAACCAAAACCCAAGCAAAACTGCCTTACATAAGTTTCAGATAACACAAGATCACTGTCTGAAAAATCTGGAGACAAAAAAACTTGTAACCTTGGCAGCCTGGATGGGTATAGCAGATGTTATAGAAAATACTTTGTTTTTACAAGACATTAACTTTAAACTAATTAATGTTAAAAATAAAATTAAGTATTTCCAAATGGTTCTATCTTGTCCCTCAGCTTGTCATAAAATTTGCCTGTTATACATGAATTTTCCAGGCACATTCTCACACAGAACTGTACTTTTGGAAACAAATACTACACAAGCAGGCAGAGTTACATTAAAGGAAGCGTGTAAGTGGAACATTCATCAGGGCATAAAGAATCATTGAGGAACTATACCCTGAAAAAATGGTATGGAGAGCTCATGAATTGACTCACTTTTGTTCAAGGAAATGGATTGCCAAGAAGTTTGACACTCCTGAAAAAGGGATGTGCTAGTACTGAAGTCATCCATAAACACCATAATAGCTCTTTCTCAGAGCTGAAAGTCTGCAAACCTTCCAGCTGAACGTAATGACGAGCCCACTGACAAGATGACATTCATTCGAGCAGCAGGCAGTAATAGATGGATAGATAAGTCAGATACTTTCAGCTGACACAGGCTAAATATGCAGTCGTAATCAGTGTTTCAGAACAGTATCTCTAATTTGACACTGGTGCAGAGAGGTTTCTATGCAGCTTTCTAAAAATGGACTTTGTTGTCACATTGGCATGCGTGTGTGTAAAACATGCTGTCACTCTCACAACCTCTAGTCCTGACTCTTGATGGAGCTCCACTTATTTTCAAGGCATTTATGAATAGAAAAGAGAATGCAAAAACCACAGTTGCAGATTTGTCCTGAAGTGAAGTGTCAAATTCAATGTGTGTTGGACTGTCTTTTTCAGGAGCATGAACAAGACAAAGCAACCAGCAGAAGAAACTCCAGCCGTTCTGATACTGGCTATGACAAGAAAGGATCTTTTGCTACAGGGGTTTTGTTACCACATTCTCTGAAATTCAGAGAAAGGTCTAGGGATTAAGGGGGTAAAGAAATTTTACTCTTGTCAGTCTAAAAAACCTATGAATATTTATAATGGTGGTTTATTCCATGTGTTTCTTTATGGAAAAGCAGCTATAATAGTCAAATATTTTTGCCTCAGTAGTTAATATTTTGATGAGTTCTAGTAACAGGTAATTGGAAGGAGAACAACAGTTTAAATGTGAAACAAATATTTCTTTAAAAAATAAGGAGCAGTAAAATTAGAAATTACTATATTAGAAATTAAAAGCAGTAGATAGGCTTATTTTTTAAATACTTATTTTTATGGTATTTTCAATTATTTAGTTCCTGTTAATGTACTAACAAGTACATTAGATCTCTGGCATTCAGTTTAGCAAAGTATTGGATGCAAGAATCCCTAGACAGTCATAGAAAAATTGTGGAGTGTATGACCCAAACAGTTGCATCAAAAACTGATTGTAGCAGTGATACTTATAAAAATGTACCCTATTATTCATATGTTCAATTAAAATACATTCATTTAGAAAGTAAAATTCTTAGAACTTTTCACAAAGAATGGTAGCTTCAGTCTCAGAATTAGATCTTTGAAATACTGAATATCATAGCAGAAAGTAACATTTTTCATACACAGGAGTGCCTCAACCTCAACTCATCTGAAAGTTTGGGATTCAAGAATGAATTGTACCTAAAATGGAGACCACTTAAGATTTTCATGTATAACAGTAATTTTCTTGTGATCATCCAGTGACAAATGAAGACAACATAAGAAAAGAAAGTAAGAAAAAAATATGAATTTTGTGAGACAGAAACTGTTGAAACAAATTTTGTTTGCAAATGTGTTTGATTTAATGAAAACTTTTGTATTTCCAAAATAAAAGTACATAAAAATCATGTGAAATAATTTTTATTTCTAAAGTCAGGACAAAGAACAAACATGAAGCAGCAAGCTCTCTTCTGTGACTGTAGATTTCCAGCAAATGTGAAAGCATCATTAATGAAAGGCCAGACTTGACATTTTCAAATTACTTCCTTTTATTGGAGGCAAAATCCAGTGGACAATCTGTTTCTACACTAATAACGTGTAGCCTCTTCCTGTTTTCTCACTGCTAGAGAACAAAGCAGAAAAATCAGTGTCACATCTATATTTCTGAGGTGCAAACGCATGCTACAATTAATGGAATTTCTTAATTGGTTTCTTAATGGGCATTCTTAATAGGTTTACACTAAACAGTGTCCTGTCAAATATAATTTTATGATATAATGCTTAACAGTTTTATGTAGAAAGGTGTTAGGACTTTCTAAAGACTAAATATGTTGGCAGGTGCTGTGAAACTGTCATTAAAACAAAAATGCAACTTTCTGCCCAACCTGATAGAGTTTTGGGGTTATTTGGCTGACATGTTTTTCTTAAAGTGTGGGCCAGTCAAATTATTTTAAGCTGCAAACAATTAAGCAAAAACTGGAATCAAAAGGTTTTAAACTGAGAAGGACGGAACTTTGGGGAACTTTGGAGAAGATAGGAAATTTTAAATTTTAAAGAAATTTGTGCATAGATCTGCCCCCTGGACACCGAGTCTATTCATTGAGTCCTATTCACTGGTACTGTCCTCAGTTCAACAATATTTTGTCTCCTCTGGGCTGTAATAAATCTCCATCTTCTTGGAATTCTTGGAAAAATTGTCTTCTGTTACTCTGAAAGTATGTGCACCTTTATGCCTTCTTGCTATATTTGTCTCCTTTCTGCTTGCCTGAACACTACACTCCTGAAGGTACCTTCACTTAAACATTCTAAATATTGATTTTTCTAAGAAATTATATTTTCTATATTCCTAAACTCCAAAAGAACCTGAGAATTATATATATATGAAACCATATATATATATATATATATATGAAACCATTTTAAAAGGATGAAATAGTGAAATAGGAAATATGTTAAACTGATTGGTAAGAAACAGGATAGAGACCCCTTAGGGAAGTTGGTTTATATATTCAGGAAACAAAGGCACAAATACAGATGCTCTAAGTCACTGTATTTGGGAATGTGTTATATTCCCTTTGCTTCAGGATCATGAACTGAAAATGGAAATATTCCTTTATAGTGAAACTTACAAGTATATCAAAAATATTCATGAAGTCTTAAATACCAATACATCTTTAAATATTTTTAAATGGAGTTGGTATTTGTTCTTGTTTAATAAAAACATGAAATTTGAGCCAAATTCATTAGTAAGCTCGACTGCTTTGAATTTCTTTGTTTTTGCAAAGGGTCCGTAGTTTGTCAATAACTCAGAATTGTATCAGAGTTTCTTCTCCTATGATTCCTAAGAGAGAATTACTGCCTCTTCATTTTCCATTTTGTGAACTAAATTTTATAGAGCAAAAAATTTCAACCCAGTTTTGGAGTCTGAATTCAATACAATTTGTGTTGTCAAGGCAGAATCTCAGGTGAAACAATAGAATCCCACTTCATCCACCCCCACAGTGGTTCCGACTAGCAGCTGAGAATCTGAAGTCACAGCTGAAAGAGGCTCAAAAGTATTTATAAAAATAGTCTCAGTGTTAATGGTGGTAAATTGCTGTAGCAATTATAGCATGCTTGCTGATAACAATGCAGTTCCTTTAGCAATTTTAAGGTACTACAAACTTTATCAACTCCATACTTTTGGGGTTTGTTTGTAAGAAATATTTACGAGTTAAGAAAGAAAAGAAGTGGCAATCTTCTTTAAGAAGTTAGTAACCTAAATGTGTCTTTAGTACTTATCCAAGGATTTCAACAGTGAAAAGAAAAAAATGAATGTAAAAAAAAAAATGTGCAATGATGTTGCAAAGACAGGAGAATATTTGAAGGAACTTTTATTTTGATATTATATTTAGCTGAAAAAGACTAGTTCCTTTATTATGGAATGACAAATACTTGAAAGAAAAATTAAAAGGTCAGTACTCTTAAACTGGGGTGGAATTCTCATCATCTGAATGAACACCTCTGTATCTTCTCCTGTAACTGAGGGTAGTTAAATAAAATTGGAAGAATAGAATGCAATTGGCCAGACTATAAAAAGTTCCTATTGCTACTGCTTGCTACCAATGCAATTTGTATTTCTGAATAGTTCTCTCAGTGTCTTAAAAATCCAGGCAAAAAGGAAGATGAAATTGACTTGGATATTTTCCTCAAATTCAGGTTAACCTTGTAGGTCTGACCTGATAGATGCAATCAGAATCTCTCTGGAACAAATTCAGTGGCAAATTTTTAAGCAGCACCTGTCAAAATCCTCTGTGAACAATTATTAATAACTGACCAGTTTAGATTATGTGTGAATTGTTCATTGTTATATAGTGGATTTTTTTCTGTTATGCGTTAAAGAAACATATATTTTCTACAGAAAACTCTCAGATTTTCACAGATGCAGTTAACCCTTTTCAGATAACAGTTAAAAAAAGAAATCCTTGCTTCTATTGTTTCTGAGGATAACAATTTTATGTGACATGTAGTACTTCCTTTAAAACCAATTTGATTGTCATTAGTGATATTTTTAGTGTCTAATTTTTTATTAATGAAGTCCTGAATTTGGATTCTATTACTTTCATCAAGAGTGAATATCTAGTCTGTAATTTCTGAATCACCCTTCTAAAATGCCAGAATTTAGAAATTGTTATGCTGTATTCTGAAATAAAATAAATAAAAATATTTTTTAAAAAAAATTCAATAAAAAATTTAAAAAATAAAATTTGCTTCTCAACTGTTCCTTCTAATGTTCAGTGCACCTGAGTATACATACCTAGTAAACTAGAGCACTTTCAGAAGAGATTTATTCCACAACCCTTTAAATTCATAGCCAACATTTTAAATTCTTAATGTGTCCTCTTCATTAGTCCAATCTCAGATAAAGGACATTTTTTCCCTGTTAAATATCACTATTTGGTTCTTGTTCTGCTATTTCAAAATTCTTTCCATTTTAGTTCATTTTACCTTCTTAACGTTTTGATCAATCAGACCCTTTTGCAGACTTCTTTTTCAGCCATGTACTTTTTTTGTTTTCTTTTTAATTCTGATCTTTTTGGACTTGTACTTCATTGGTGCATCTCCAAGAGTTAACAAGTTTTACTCTATGTAATTAAAACTGTTCTGTTTATCATGTCTTCTGAAGTGTTTTAAAATCTCTATATTCATGCTGAAACTTTAGGAAGGCTTTTTACTTCACCACTTGCATAGAAAATGTGCACAAGGGTCTCAAAATAAAAACTAGTTCATCAACAGATCTCAAAACACTGATGCTAATTAGCCTTATTTATCAGAGATCTAGTACTCAAGATATTCCAAAGATTAATTTTTAAACAGGTTTATTATTTAAAATATCAAAATCCAAGACTGATTTAAAATCTAATAAATTTAGTGGGATTCTAAATAATGAGTAGGACAGATTATTATTACAAAACACCTGGATTGGCTAGTAAGGCTGCTTGCAATCCAATAAAGTACAGCACTGCTCAACTAAACCAAAATCACAATTCATGTCTGCCTTTCACAGACTCATTTGACAGATCATTTCAGAAGAGAATAAGGATTTAGGAATTACAGTAAAATCTCTTCAATGTGTAATGTCATTATTAAAACTAATGAAAAGAATAGATTAAGATGTTGAGGAAGGAGAAAGAAAGCTGTATATGCAATAGTTTCAAGAGATCCCAGACCTCCAACCACCTTTGTGTTTCGTATTTGGAAGAGGTGAAAATGTATAATATCTGGAAATAACAGCATTTCATCAGCTTAAGTATTTTAGCTTTAGCTGGGGTTTGAAGAGATCAAATAAACCATCTTATTGAAGAGAAAGTTGGGAAACAATTTGGTCCATGTGTATAGGTACAAGCACCTATAAAATTGTAATGGGAGGCTTTTCAGTCCTTTTGACTGAGGTATGAGAGAATGCAAGGATCAAATGTCTGTTCCTGGCATTAAGGGTTGTCTGCCACTACAATAATATGGCAGGTAACAAAATTACCAGTGTTCTAACTCTTTTAAAAATAATTAGCTAACCTTTCAAAAGATATTCTCTAGCACAGTTGTTTGAAAAGTTCAGCAGCATTTTTGCATAATGGTCATTTCTGGCCTTGGAAGTTGGAAGCTCTGGAATCAACACCTTAATTCTCCTTTTGCATGCCTCAATGAACAGAATTGAATGTGTGCTACATGCTTATGACGGTTGCAGCTCATAGTTGAAATAAAAATTCATACTTCAGCAGATCAGCTGCTAACCTCTGAGTTATATATAATTTGTGCGTATGATGCACAATCAGCTTGTTGTCGTCTATTCTCCCATTGGATAGTGGCCATGATAAGGTCAACAAAAGAGATCAGGAATCACAGACTGTTCAAAGAATGTTTTTCATGTTGATGACTGACTGATGTTTCTTGCTCACCTCCTCAGGAACATACTGACAGCTAAATTTCAATCTGAGCAATTTCTTCCCACCACTCCTAAGAAATTTTGAATAAATTCTCTCCTAAACTTGTTCCCTCTCTATTCTCAATTCCTTTTTTTTCCTCTTCACAGTGCAGCATGATTCAGCTCCCAGAATTACTAGGGTGTGTTCTATCCAAATGCTATTCTATCCCTGTTCTATCCCTGCTCTTACAAAGGCTTTAGACCTTTCATCCTTACCTAGTTTAGCAATATTGCACAGGGATAAGTTTTCTAAGAACGGATATACTTTGTTTTTCAGATGTTACATTTGGTAGAAAATAACCTAATTCTCAAAAGAAAGAGTTTTTAAAAATTATATAATTTACTGGGTGAGCAGTTGATTTGGAGGTCAAATAAGAAGGAAACAAGCTATGATGCCAAAAAGAAACAGAGAAACATACAGTGGCATATATTCATAAAAATGACTCTTTAAAGAGAAAATATCATTGATTTCCAATATACTGGTATATTTTGCAGACAGAAATAACCTACTTCCTATTGGCTTAATTCTTATGAAGCAAAATGATAGCCAGGCAGACCTTCTGGACTTCCCAGGCAAAGCAAAACTCACGTTGTCCATTGTGAAGGGAGGAATTTTCTTCAAATCAGTTTTGAACCTAAAAGAAACAGACAACATGCAGAGTCTTGAAATAAAGACATCAAACCAAAACATTGAAGATAAGCAGGAAAAAATACACATCTGGAGATATCTTGTATAATAATGTTAAACTGTCAGCTTTGTGTAGTATTAAGTCTGTAAAATTACTCAATTATATTTGCAATGAAATCCTTTTCTACAGATATGGTATCATTCAGATAAGCAGAGTGCTATGAAATTCCCTTTTCCTTTGTGTATGTAGAATATTAGAAGAAAATGAATGAAAGTTTCAGTAAACATATAAGACATTTAAATCATTCTACAGCTGCAGTAAAAGAATAGCAAGAGATGCGGAATAATTTATTTACAAAATGTAGAATAATTATTTTTTCTATGATTTCTAAGGACAGGTTTTTCTTATTAAAGTTAGGTTAATTTAACTAAAAACCTAGATGCTGAATTGAAGATGAGAGCTGGCTGATAGAATTACATCAAACTTTCTTTCCGAAGAAGTAAGTTGTATGATGTACTAGAAATGGAGCTCTTCTATGTAGCAACTCAGAACTGGAAGGTCAGAAAAGTAGCTGACCTATTTCAGAGAACAGCAGTGACTTCTGGAAAGCTAGTAATACTCTATGACTGATCCATAAGAGGAGATTTTTCATTTGTTGACTACAAGACAAAATTAGAAAAAAGAAACAGAAGTGATTAAGTAAAACAGCGTGACAAAGCTGCAGTCACCAGTGAGACTAGCAGATATGCTGTGAATCCTAGAAAAGAAAATGTTACAATCTCAACGTGAAAAAGAAAAAATGAATCAGAAATAAACAACAGAAATAAGTAATACTGCAAATCTCATTGGGTTTCTTTAATGTCGGTTGGTGTTCCTTTTCCTCTGACACTCCCATGTCAAATATTTAAAATCTAATGCTATGAATATATTTGGATACTTCAGTCTTTCTGACTGTTCATTCTCTTATATACCCCATTATGGAGGTGAAAAAATGTGTTTCTCTAAGCAAAATGTCATCCCTCAAAAATGGTTTTGTTTCAAATGTTTTAAAATCTAGTAACTTGTTTTGAGTTTTATTGTTTTTTTTCCCCAATGTATTCACAACTTCAGTAAAGTTTTCTATCTGTGATATTAAGTATTACCTCAAAAAAAAAACTCGTGGTGTGTATGATATTGATTAGAAAGAAGCATAAAGCAAGTTACTAAAAAAAGCTTCCTTACTTCTCTGAAAGTGGAAAAAAATTCCATACTCTCTCACATACAGTAGAATTCATGAAACATATTAATAGACAAAACACTGAAAAAAATTCTTTAAGGAAAATGTCGGACTACAACTTTTCTGTCTTGCCATTTGCATCTAGCAACGCAAAACTAGTTAAAAACAAAGCTTCACAAACACTACATAGCTACCTCTCAAATAATTTAAAAGTCTTTATTATTCCATTATTTTTCCATTTGACCAAATATTCTAAAAACATTTGATTTTTCAAAAGGTAATAAGAATACTGTAAAAAGACAGATGAGAATACTATAAAAAGACAGATAGAATGTGTTAGAGTCTATGCTAAATAAAAATGACAAAAGGGCTTTTTCTTACTAAACAAACCTAATCAGGCTAGTTTATTAGTACAATTAGATGAAGTACATTCTGCAATTTCATCTATCAATTTACTCTTAGGCATTTTTTGCTTTACTTAATCAAATTGGGGGATTTTTTGAGCTATATAATCAATATGTTAATTAAATTGTAAAGAAACATAAAAAGAAAAATTATTTTATCAGATTTTTTTTCTATATTATCTATCTACAACAGTCTTTATTCGAAAAGAAAAGAGGAATACCACACTGGATAATATATATTTTAATTGCATTTTTACTTTCCAGAGTATTGCTATCATTAACATTATAATGACAAGCCAGTAAATTGCTATTTTCATTTTGAGACAAGAAGCTAATACTTATTATGGGATACCAGCATTTTAATGGGAAAAGATGATTTGATGTGAATGACAAACACATCATTTAGTAGTGCTAATGCTTCACATTATGTGCTTCATTAATTGAATGTCCTATGTAGCTTACATTTAAGTATACACAATTACGTCAAGCTCATTTATTTAGCTATATGTGCTGGCACAGTACATGGATAATATTTTTCTAATCTAAAACCTCAATACCATTTGCCATACTCTTCACCTTTCAATTTATACTCAATTAGAATAGTAACTGTATATGAGATTAATGCAGAAAAAACATTAGCACTTATATGACATTTTCTCAAGGAAGTTCAAGAACAGTCCACTTAGAGTTTATTTCAAGAACTATTGAAGGTTAGTGAAGAACACAATATATGAACCATTGACCTAACACACATACAGTCTCTACAGGATGATTATGGGAAATTCATTTACTACCATAAGACACGAGTTTGCAGTCCTTTGGCTATGCAGTACGTTTTCCTAAATACCAATATTCTTTTTTAGAAAACTATTGTAGCTTCCTTTTAAGTATTAATTTAAAGTAGTATTAGTCAATTATTCAGAATTTAAGGTATGTTTCTTCCATGGACCATATTGCAGACTTGACCTCGAAATTTTAGTTTCTTGTTTACATTATATATCTCTGATTTTAAAATTTTACTTATTTTGCAGCTGTGAAACCTGGTATAGGCACAAAGAAGTTGAGTTCTTAAGAAACCTGCAGCTGACACTTAGTTGTGTACTTAAAAGTAGTGGGCATTACAAATATTATAATTTTATGCACATAATTGTATCTCTAAAATTCCCCATAATTCAGAAATACTGCCTCTTAAAAGCACTCAAAGAATGGGAAAATATTTCTACCTTGTGCAAGGGATTATGATGGAAAGCTAACAAGAACTTCTGATCTTTCCATTTTTAGGGAGCAGCTCTGAGGACAAATTTCCCTTTACATTATCTTTTGGAGGTTTGGAGGCTCAGTGACTTCACCTAGTGTTCTTACAGGCTCAGCTATCAGCATTATGATGCTGATAGAAATCAGAAAGGAATTTTAAAGACTGACAAGGATCTGGTGAACCATGATGATTTTTTACTATTAGTTGAGTAAAGTGAATATAATTAGTTAATGATCCTTTTTTATTTCTCTAAACTATGAAAATAGAAACTATCTGGTTGTCAAAAATCTGATAGATTTTATGAGTATGGAGAATAAATGAATGTGAAAAAAAATGAACCCATTTCTTTCCCAGTGTTTGCGGACAGGAAGTAGGAAGAGTGAATAAGAAGGAACCAAACATTTCCATTCTAAAGATAGTATTTTGAAAGCAGTCACAGATGGCTTGTCTAAAGAACCCAAGCCTATATAACTCACTTGGGAACAGAACTGTGTCCTGTCTAACAGTTCACTTCTTATCAAGCCAATTTCTTCTATTTCCAGGGTATTACTTTAAGAATTAGAGTATCTTAGAATTTCAGGGAGGGTTTTTTTTCCTCTTTACATGCATTTGCAGAGTTTCTACATGGTTCCTGTTCTACTGAGTATTCAAAACACATGAAAGAAAATGTTGGTGGCATAAAACAATTTTTTTAAGAGCTCAAAATCATGCTAAAGTCATCTTCACTTAAACTATAGCAATTTTAAGTTTAGTCTCAAATTCAAATAATATATTCAAGCATCTAAACAGGGTCAGTATTTCTGAAACATCTACTCAGAGTCTAAAAGGGTATTTTCTCTATGATCTTTTGAAATATACAATACAGTGTCTTTCCTTATTGACATTGTGCAGACTCTGTATTCACTTCTGCAATAACTATATATTTACTTCTGATTTTGCTCACTCCATATTTGTTTTTCCCTATGATCTTTTCACTGTTTCATTTCTCCTTTTTTTAAGCATCATTTCAGTAAAAAAACTTATAACATTCAGACAAGTTTGAAATTAAGCCAGAGAAGCGTACTCATTTGAATGAAGATACTTGTGTGTTAAACTATTATGAATTAATATTGTAGTTAATTAACTGAGACAGATATCAAACCAGGAATACTGTAGGTAATTATTCACTGACCATGCCAGAGAAGGAGTAAGGCATTTCTCTGACTGAAAAGGGATGTTCTTATGCCATATTAGTCTTCTCTGCCATGAGTGGTTTTCCCCAGAAACATTATACTTTTTTTCATCCTCCGTCTATTTCTGCCTCATAATGTTAAAGACTATACCAAGATTATACAAATTTAAGCAGTTTCTTTTATGTCATCTGGGATTATTTCTTTCTTCTAAAGATGTGATCAAACATTTCAAGTGCTTGCTATCTAATTCTGAGTTAAACAATTTCCTGAATATGAGGAGGTATCAACATTTTCTGAACAAACACTGCATGCATTTGTCATAACCAGACAGTTTATAGATTTGAAGTTAATCTCAAGTAAATTATCGCAAACTAACTACGTAAAACAGTTGATCAAAAAGAAATGTTATAGAAATTATATGTCTTTCTGGTATGCTTTAAGAAGTCTTTAAAATGAATGAATGAATGTAATTCAGTATCCAAGGGAAAAAACCAAAACATAAACACATTTTGACATTTTATATCATTAGAACTGACAAATTCCTTTCACTTTGTTTATCATTTGTCTTTATTAATAATGATTTCTTTTGAAATGTCTGGAAAACACTGAAAAAATATCTTTATTCAAAATCACTTTTAATTGAGTAAATCTGTGAGTGCTTTGGTAGGTGGAGAGAACATATATTAGCATTTGTACAGCGTAGCCCTATGGGTCTTTCAGGTTTTTAGTTAGCTGTTATGCTACCAGTAAAAGTAATTTCATTTCAAAGAAATGATGCTGCAACATGGAAATTCAAAGGTTTTAAGTAATTTGAAAAATTTAACATAAACAATAAAAGTTTATATATTATTTAAGAAAGCAAGACAGGTTGCTGAACAAAATAAGCTATTTTTGAAATGAAAACAGTAAGTTCAAGCAGCATGAGTTATTAATGAAATCTAGTTTCACACTATTACTTCCAATATTTACTTATTTTTGAAAATATTTTCACCACATAGATGAAATTCTGAATGCTGATTTTTGTATTTAAAAGTCAAAGTGCAGGTAAGTAAATAAAGACCACTTTTCCTTCTTATCTGAATGTGTATTTGTGTGGTGGATTCATTTAAATATTTTTACAGCTGGCATACCTTTCCTTTCTCCCTTTTTCAACTTTCCTTTTGCCCTTTTCAACTTGGCTGGCACAGGGCTTCTCTACATTATATTCTAAGACTAGATCATATAGTTGTTTTCTTCACACATTTTCTTTCACCGTTGCTAGACTGCAGAACTAGCAGTTGTAATAATTTTCTTTTTTAATATACTGACCAGGATTTTCTGACAGGCAAGCTCTTATTCATTTAGTACTTTGGCTTTTCTTTTAAACTAGTCTATCTTGGTGACTTGCAAGACTATCACAGAGCAGCAAATTAATCAGCATCCTTTAAACTTTGTGTTTAAGCTCAGATTTTCAGTTTTGGGCAGGAATGACCTCTATTTCTCTTCCCAGAAGAGTAAACCTTGCAAACATGTCCTTATCTGTGAAGATTTCAAAATCAAAGCTGAGAAAAAAGGAGACACAGTAACTGCTCTCAGAACACCTGTTTTCCAGCCCCATGCATCTGCAATCCCTTCTGCAAGTGATTATACCACTTCACCCCACTCATTTGTAAGATCAGTAATACCCAAACAATACTAGTTAATAACTTAATAAGCCAAAAGTTCCTAACACCCAGGTAAGTTCGTTTCTTATCAGAGCATAAAGTTATTTTATGGACTCATGTATTGAAGACTCGATATATGTTGATATCAGGTTAACCATAAAAAGATAAAGGAAGTAGAAGAGTGAAAAACTGTTTGCCTGCTGTTTGCTTGCTTGTGAACACTAAGCCCCAAAGTCCAATCATGGAATCTGTTCAGAATCAATTATTCAAATTACTGTCATTGAGGTGATATGTCATTTTGTGTTAAGGGAGGGCAAAATATCATCATAGTTAGGCCTTACTCTATTTTAAATGCAACTCAAGTACTAGTTTTGCACTAAACAGCTCAAACCCCTGAAATGGGACAGGTGGTAGAATGTCTTTTTCCTTTCCCAAGAGCATTTGCATGGTGAATTACTGATCGCTTTTCAAATTGAAGCAGAAAATTAGTGAATGTAGGTCCCTGTGAAACTTAATGACCTCTGGTGTTTAGTGCTTGCTGAGTAGGAGTATTAAAGGTTTACATTTTGAATATTTTGCTTAAATGGAACTGTCTTCCTAAAGACCTCTTTGTGTACAGCTCCACTGCTTTCTGAAAATGAATGCAATTCTCAGAGCTGGAGAAAACATATTAGCAATTATTAGACTCTCATGTACTACAGAGATGGAGCCTAATACAGATAATTACAGTTTATGTGAGGATTGCACCATTAATCAGCCCCCCTCCTTTTCCTCTTCCATTGATAAAGCATTTTATTTCTAGGGAAAACAAAAATAAAGTTTATTGGCTGTAGACAAGAACGACAGCTTTTGTTTTTTTGGTTTTGTTTAATTGGTTGGTTGGGTGGGGTTTTTCTAACGCAGTAAGTTTCTTAAACTACCACAAATTCCACAAACTACCATAAATTTAGGCTTTCTTCGATGTCTCCTCCTTTTCTTCTGATAAATTTAGGTCAAATAAATGTCAATATCTTCCTATAAATACACCCAGTTACCTGGCCTAAGTAGAGGTTGCTTGGAGCAATCTGAAACTGGAACATCCACAGTACTGCTGTCCATGTGCTGTGTATGGCAAAGCACTGGACATACACATGGCATGAACAATTGCTCTAGGCATGAAGTCATGTCCAAATCTTTCAGGAAGTACTGAGGAGAAATTTCACCAGGAAAAAAAAAACCCAACCAACCAACCAACTAACCCCTCCTCTCCCCCAAAAAACAACAAGAAAAGCTCGGAAAATTTTGGAAATATATATGGTATTGTAATTTTTTCCTAACAAAGTTTTTTAAAATATAGGAAAAAGTGCACATAAGAATTAACACATTTGCTTAATTTTATCACCAGACATAATATAGATAATATTATTTTTATAGGTTAGTTCTTTATTGTTGTTAGTATTAAAGAAATTGCTTTTTATAATTGATGCATATATTTTTCTTTCTATTTTGTTTTCTATTTTATTTCAACTTTTCAGAATAAGTTAGTGCATACATTTTTCTCCTCTGTTGTTGTGTATAGTGACTTAGGTTTAATATTCTTTGCAAGTTCCATGAACAGGAATGTGACAAAGAGTTTTATAGAAATTTGGTTTAGTATTTTGAAAATGATGAGGTTTTATTCAAGTCACACAACTTCTGTGAAAGACAAGAAAAGGGATCTAAATAGGATTTGTGTCTCTCCATGTAACAAAAACTACAAGACAATACAAAGATATTTCAAAGGTGAAAAATCTATCCAGAATTTTCAAAAGTTAAATAAAAGGAGAAAAGCTTTAATGTTTCAATATGATTGAATTATTACACAGGTATTTTAAAGGCACTTCCTTTAACAGTGCACCTTCACTATTAAAAAAAATACAGATGTTTGAATTTTAATTACATAAGGTTACACAGAAAATTCAGACTGGGAAACAAGTTTTGCAAACCAGAGGAAATGAAATAATGAAGAAATAAACTCCTAAAACGCTCCATGCCACTGTATCAATTTATATGCTGCTTTGCTAACTGCAGATCAATAGAAATAAAACCAACACAGAATACCAATAGCTTTTACTTTTCTTCTTCATTTTCTTCATGTAGAGACTTTTCAGCATAAGCAGTATTGTCATCCATAAAGGTAATTTTCAATGCATGCCAAACTATTTTTAATTAGGTTATATAATGTCCCCTAGTAAATGAGAGGTTAGCAATTCTTTTTATAGTCTTTCTTTTGCCAATTGCGAAAATGGTAATACATACATCGATTTTAATCTAGAATTAAAATAAATGTTCTAGAAATTCCTTGGATAAAATGTGGGAATAACCTGTCTGCAGAATGAGGAAACTGAACAAAAGATTTAAAGTTTCAGATCAGAATTTTTCCAGATTCAACTGATATTACTGCAAATATGCCCACATCAGCTGAAAAGATATAATTACACTCATATATAAATATCATGTGTACGCCTCTGCATCTGGATGATGTATTTATCATACTGATCCAGATCCAGACCCATATGACCATGTATATCTGCAACAGTTTTTTTCTTTTAACTCATTTCTGTTACAGCAGAATTTAAAGAGAAATAGTTCATGTAACAAGATTTTTTTCCCCAAATCTTGCATTTGATCCTTCAATATTGCATTAAAAATGGGTAGCCTTTCTCAGTAGCCTTTTTATAAAATTTTTGGGGTAGACAAGGTTAATTTTAAATAATTTGCTCTGTCATCTTCAGTCAAGTGTGTGGATCTGATTACCTCTAATTGTGAAGTTTCTGTTGTTACTGCTGTTTGGGTTTCTTTTCCTCTGGGTTGCTTTTTTTTGTCACTCAGCTGTAAAGTACAGGTTGCATTGGCCACAGGTACAAGAGACAGGAAATGAATCAATGTTTAATAAAATACTTAAGTCTTTATTTAACACCCCGAACTTAGTGAAATGCCTCAACTAGGGGTATAGCTAGATTAGTTACAGACAAGGAAAACAGCTCTCCCATGTGATTCAGTACAAGCAAGACTGAAGTCATCCTCTGATAGTTTTTCTTTCCTTGCAGAAATAACAGTCCTTGTTCCTGCATGAGAAAGCCATTTATGACTATGTTCTACATAAAGATAGGAGCATGACTTAACTTACCAGACTTGTTACTGCTCATCTTCATTGCCTCAATTTTTATGATCTTTGATATTGAATGTTTGAAGTCTTTGTCAAGAGAAGCTGGAAGAAATCCTACTGTACATGCTCTTCTTTCCTGATGTGAAGGGTGAGGACCACAGTTGTGCTTTCTAGCAAACAGAGATCTCTGTACAGTAAGTAAGTCTGGGAGGCATCATCAGTCCAGTAACGCCACTTGTGTGCTGCTTGCAAAGACAAAAATGATTTAAAACACTTTAAGAAAAGCCAAGTCAGAGATATTCCTGCACTTAGTGCACTCCTTTGTAAGACATCTTTTGGTGTTCTGAGCAGAAAGGATACAAATTACTTCCTAGTCAAATACAGCATGATAGTAGTAGCATTACGTCAAACACAGATTATAATCCTCTGAAATATCGTTGAGGGAATGATTCTGGTTTGCATCAGACTTAAATGTCGTAATGGCTTTGGCTGTCTGAGAGCACAGGCTGAGAAACCCTGTATCTGATAGCAATGTAAAATGTCAGCTAAAAATTGTCATATTCTGAAATGCTTGATTGTGAGGCCATAGTACATGATAAATGGTATGAGATGATGAGGTTCTTCATCAGAGGTCACTGTGGAAATATTAAGTGGCATTACTTTTGTGTTAAGATTAAATTTAAAATAGATATGTTGGGAAAATACCCTACTGTTATTTTACTGCTGATGAGATTTTGTCTCAGTGTACACTGAACACACCAAATAATCATTAGTTGTATTATTTTATATACTTATTTCTAACTAGTAAGCCTATAGTTAGGATTAATAGAATTTCTTTCATGAAGTTCAGAGCTTAGTATACACACATTAGGGTGCCTAGGACTTATGGAACAGCAATAGCATTCCACAAACAATGAGAACACCTCTTAATTCAGCAGAAGTCAAAGCCACAAGTGAATAATAAATGTATTTGTTCTCCAGTTAAATCGATTCCATGTAGTGCCGCAAGTGCTTATTATGCATTCTGTTTATTCCACAAGGAGGAAAATAATAGTTCTTTTCCTATTCTGCTAAAACACCACAGTACAAGGCATCTTATTTGGTTTCATTTTAACTATACCAATTTCACTTCTAATCAGCTTCTGTGTAAAGCTTACAGCGATCTCAAAGCTGCTGCTGGATTATTGATTTCTATTAAGAGAAATGAAAGAGGCATTAATTTGCATGTCATGAACGCCATTTTGCTACATAGAACAGCTGTTTTGTTGGGGTTTTTTGTTTTGTTATTTTCCAAAAGAGATCAGAGTATGCATTTCTTACAAGCATACATATTACTTACTTTGTGATGTGTATCACTGAGACAAGGTTCAGGATCTTACATAAAATAAAATTATTTTCTTTGTCAGTGCAGTTCTCAGCTGATAATGTCCAAAGATAGCAAATGCTTCTACCAGAAAGGATATTAATAGGCTTTATGACTGCTTGGAGAGTCTATATTGCAGTTCCCTTAGACACTAGAATAACTCATCAAAAAAACCCCCACATTTGTAAGCTGTTTCCTCAGAAGCAGATGAGAGAAGTAGAACTGATGATAAATTTACTGTGCTGTGCTGTAAAATCCTGATTCACAAAACCTTATGGGCATATTTTACAAATGGACCATTGGTTGCAAAGATACATATGCTGGTTATAATGCAAAATGCAACAAAAGCAAGCAATGTAGTAGTACTTATTCCTCCTTTCCTTCACATTCTACAAATCCTCATGAACTAATTAACGACTTGAATAAATGTGAGAGGGAAGAAAAGAAAGAAACGATAAATTTTAATTTTAAAATAAAGACCCTTGAAAGGATCTGAATAGGCTTAGAGCTATCAAAAATCTTTGACAGAGACAAAGCAAAATATTGGAACACAAAAGTAAGAATCAGGTTATGGATACTAAAACAAACTACATTAAAAAATCCAGTGCAGACCACTCTACTTAGACATCCTTCCCATCGTTATTTCCTAATTAAAACACTTACCTTGAAAAATTATAAACAAGTTTCTAATGTTGCAAAATACTTTTGAAATTCAAGTAATCAATCACTTTCAGTATTTTTCAGCCTGCTTTCTGCCAAAGGATTCTTCATCACTTATCATGTCTGTAGTACCTGATGCCTGGCTGGAACACTTAGAGTATTGGACCACCAATAAAAAAAAGAGTTCTGGACAAAATTGTCAGGCTTATGAGGAGGATTGAATTTCCCCAGTAACAAATGGTCTTCCAGACACACTGAGATTCCCTTTGTCAGAATTTTGTTTCAATTTGCTCACTGAGAGGGAAGCAGTTTCTTTTCAACTTAGACTTCAGATGTTATGTAATATTCAATATCATTCTCCTATTTCAAGTATTTCAAAAACGACACATGCCATTTTACATGGCACGATTGAACGACTGACTCTTTATGCCCTCATATATAGTAAGGAAAAGTTGTCTGAGTACCTTTACTGACAGAAAAATAAATTAACCTGGCATAGTCAGGCGCAGTAAGGGGTAGAGTCAGTACCTTTGAGAGGATAAATATGACATCTTATATATAGAATAATAGATTAAGTAGACTTCATACAGTTTCTGAAAGAATGGTCTAGAATATAAAGTTATGTTTTACTGTGAATGCAAATATTCCTACAGAACACTGCAGTCCAGAGAAGGAGAAAAAAGAGTGAGAAATTAGTTCTTTGTTCTCCTGCTTTTCAGAAAAGAAAATAAAGTATGTATCAAGCTTTACAAGAGGATGCGACTTTTGATACTGCTTGAATGAATCACATCAACATAGTTATGTTAACTTGTAGACTTTTATATAATTTTTTCCACTAGAATTTATGTTCAGCAATATCCTTAATATAGTTATGCTCTGCTGTTTGTCAGCCTACATGAACTCCAAATCATTCTTGTGAAATTCGTCATTCACTAAACATGCTTTTCATTGAAGTTCTGTATAAAAAATATTAAATAAATGTAAATTAGTTGCCTACTTCTAAGTTCATCAGCCCTTTTCTATGTATTAGCATGGGTATCTTCGTGTAGTCATATTCTCAGCTATTATAAAGCTGTGTGATTAAATGGAATCTCTTTAAAATCAGGCCAATTTGCAATGGACAGAGATTTGGTCCAGGAGAGGCAATAAAACAAAAGTAATATACAATTCACATTGGTGGCTAGTGGACAGCAATGATCATTCTTGAGCACTTACTCTCCTTTTAACCTCACTCTTTTCCAGAATGTTGTGTATTCCAATAATTTTACTATTTAATGTGGCTTATTATGATGAAAACAAAAAAGTTGCCCCAAAATAATTTGGCAATTCAATTAGTCTAGTTTAAGTTCTAGAGAAGATGAAAAAAAAAAGGCATAAAGAGAATTAAAGATGAAGATAAAATGTTACAAAGCAGAAAACAAAAAAACCAATACAGAAACAAAAAGAAGTTTCATAAAAGCTCGATATGGATGTCAAAATTTCTATTAGTTGTCTACTTATTTTCCCAGCAGATATTCTCACTCTTTCTGTTTGTAATCTGTGAGGGAGGAGATTGGCTCAGTCTACTTTTGCTGCTTCTCTTCTTACCTTTCAAGATTACTTTGCTTCCTTTCATTAGCAATTTTTGTCTTTCTTTACTTTTTCGTTTAATGTTTTTCACTAAAAAGACCATTCAGGATTTCATTTGTATAGATCAGTATTTTGTGTTTAAAACAAAAAGCAAACAAACTCAAAGATTCACTGGAAGGTATAAATAAAATAGGGAGGAAGGGAAAGCAAGTGATGGAGGAAAAGGGAAGTGAAATGAGAGATTTCATGTGTGAATGGGCCTGTAATTTAATGTCTAAAACATTTGCTTGGATAACATGAGAAAACTTGTATTACTAACATGAGATCCTGCTCATGTTAGCACAAAATAGTTAAATACCGATTGGAATAATAACAGTATTTCCCTGCTATAAGTTGTCTTGCCATACTTGCATTTTCCTCATTCAGGGGAAACAAAACAAGTTAAATAGCATGAAGTGTAGATGAGAAAAATTCATTCTCAGCTGTTATGCCTAATATCTTCATAAATCTTGTCTTCTTGTTTAGGTCTCATTACTGAGCAAAAGACATAATAACGTATCTCTTTGGGAGGTTTTAAGAGCATTTCTCCACTAGTCCACCTAATTTAAACTGACTTCATGTTAAGAGCAATTTGTAAGCAAATCTCTTCTGTTAAACTATGCACTGCAAACTGTGGTACATGATCAAAATAGTAAAATAATGAGGTCACCATTTGAAGAGTCAGCAGTTACTGCAGTGTTTGAAAGATTTCTGTTTCATTTCAAACACGAAATAACCCTGTCAGCTATGTGGCAGCCAATGATATTTTAATGATGACCACTGCAATCTCAAAAATACTATAAGCAAAATATTCAAAAACGACTACTGACTACACCGTTCATTTTAATGAATGCCAAAATCATCCTGTAAGTTGCAACTCCTTTTAAGCAGAAGTATTTCATGATGTCATATTCATGAAATAGAAATTTGATGGTGCCATGAAATGCAAACATTTCTCAGATTCATGAAACCCACATTCATTAAATTCTTGCCTTACTCCAGACAACTGATATGAGATAGTAAGAGTTAAGACACTTTCAAGACAGATGGAGTCAGTTGCTCTGTATACATTAGCAAGTAGTGTACATGACTGGAAATAGGCTAAAGACCTGAAATGCACATTGTATATGTTGCAGGAGCTTCTGACTGAATTATCTGTAGGTGGGTCCCATAGACAAAATCTATGTTTAAACCTAGAATGCATTAGTTTTGCACTTTTGCTTTCATCTGAAAGGGATCCAGCTCATCCATACTGAAACTTCACCACAGTACAAAGATAAGTATTAAGGGCTTCTGGGTGATTCACTTTAAAAGTGTGTGGCTGGTTTTCATTGAATTATCTCTGTAGAAGCATCCATGATGGCCACTTCCAGGCTTCAGAGCTATATTTATATACTTCTAAGTATTACTTGATGTAAAGACCTGTCTGCCCCTCTCAACCATTTGACCATTGTAACAATAGGTTTGTTCCTTTATTTTTTTGTCTCTCGTGATACTTTTACATCTGAACAGACTCAATCGAAACAAAAAATGCTAAATGCTGAAATACTGCATGGTCACAATGAAGGCAATCTATTTTTTTGCAGCTACTTTGCCTTGGTTTTGTAACTCCTAAAAGCATCGGTACTGGAAACTCCAGTCACTGTCTGTTAGTACAGATTTTGTTTCCTCATAACTGATAGCCTTAGCAAAAAAACTGCCCTTAGCAGGGCAGTCTCCTTAAAAGAATAAAAGAATATGTCAAAGTTGCAAGATTGAATTTTTCATCTTAAGTATGTGTCAGTTTTGTTGACTGTTCAAAGTACATTCACCAAATCTTCAAAAGTTAGTCTTCAAATGCATTTATTAGTCTATGAGGACAGGGTGAGTCATACACTGCAAAAACTGTCTCATAATAACATCTTTTCTTTTTCTTAAGCAGATGTGATGTTACATAAAGGGTGACAAGTTCATTTGATCCCATGAGAGTATAAAAAAATCCCAAAGCTCACAAAAATTGTCCTGAAGTATTTAATTTCTATTTCCCGGAATCTGTCAGTTGCAGTTCAAATTTCTCTCTCTCTTTTTTTTTTTTTTTT
>VYXC01008872.1:94404-160239 GCA_013397175.1 Platysteira castanea
TTTTTAATACCTTTCAGTATAGACTACACTTTTGTATGTTGCTGAGAATTTGATTTCATCCTTGTCATTTACAGGAAGGGCACCAACAGACAACTTTGGAGCTGTATGTTTCAATTGAAGCATTATATAGTGTATGTGTAAAAGTTAAGAATGGTCCAAAATGTGATGCATAAGGTACTACTGAACAGACACATAAAAGAAAGATGATTTTTACCTCAAAGTCTATGTACAAATCACAATTAAAAACCAGAACAGATTGATATAACATAAAACATACAATGTCTAACAACAAACATAACAAATCTCTAAAATTATGTGAGGTAAGAACTACTCAGAAATGCCAGAGATCATTAAGGAAAAACCCCAAAAAGTAACTGATAGGTCTGATAATCCTTAACAAAAAACGAAGAATTTTTTCTCTATAATTTCTGTAGCCATCCACATGTTTAAAGGAAAAGTATATAACAAAACTAACTTTGTTTTCTACTGCTCAAAGAGAAAAAAACAGAAGAATTGAACTCAGCACCAAATTACCTTACACTTGATATCTTGCTTGGAAGAATTTGCAGGGATTGCAGTCCTTCTGCAAAAGGCAATTAATCTCTTTTTACATGCTATTAATTTTATTTGAGAGGAAGACAATATATTAGAAATACAGTGGTGAGAGAAATACTTTTAGAGGGGTATTTTCAGAGCATGACCATATTTTAAAAAGATCACATGACATCACTATGACATTACAACATATGGTCAAATTTTGCATAGGACAAACATGTATATATGTGGAAAATGTATGGATATGCATAGATTTGCTCTGTACTACCATTATTCTTGATTAAAACCACCACAAACAACAAAATTTAAAGTTATTTCTGTTTCTATAGTATAGCCAAATGCATGAAAATTATTAATTATTAGTAGGATAATCTAGATATAGTTCGTGTCAGCTTGTCTTCAACCCAAATGTGTGCTAAAGCACAGTAATCAAGAACAATCTCACCTGTATTTTCTAATACTGTATTTGCTTAGCCAAGAGGTTTACATAGGACTGTGAGCAATATGGTCAAGAGAGGTGAAGATGTGATTAGTTCTGTGTAGAGTAATCAGATGAGTACCATAACTTGAAAGAATATGTACATACCTACATATATCCATCTGTGTTCGTGACAGACATGTTCAGTCACAATGCCAGTACAAACAGGCATATTAATCATGGCAATATTTATAAATACTATTCTATATCAGTGACCTCTGACCCTCTTTTGGAGTCCTTAATAGTTAATATGGTAGAGAAAAATTGTGGTGTCCAAAGTCTACCTTAGATTGGTACTTCCTTGTCCCTGGCATATTCATTCTGTGTTGTCTATGCCAGAGATATGAGGCACCCAGTCTAAACTCCATCTGTGAAACAGAAGGTTGTCCTGCCTTTGACAGGAAAAGTCTCATCTGCTCATATCATCAGAATTATGGTCCTCCTTCTCTGCATGATATATTGAGTGGAATCATACAGCTCGAGAGTCTGACTATTCATTACTAGATGAAGGAGTAGAAATAACAAATTTAAAAGATAGATAATATTATGTAGTCATCCTTATATTTTTTGTGTTTTCTCCTACACCATTAACTTCTGGTGAATAATGGTAAAGCAAAAGTATAGCTGCTGCAAAAGATGTAATAAATACATTAATAAAAGTCTTAATTCAACATTGCTTTAAAAATTCAGGAAACAAACCTGCAAAAGAAATGTAGAAATTGAAATTCAAATGTGATGCAGTGTAAGCAAAGTCAAATTTTTTTCCCCCCCAAAAATCATGAGCCTAGTAATCCTTGGAATTTTTGTTCTTAAAATATCTTCAGTGGGATTTTAAACTATAATTTGCATAATGGCAGTGTCTCTTAGCCAAATCTGAATTAGGATCTTGCTTTTCAAGCTTCGTACATAATAATAGGCAACCTTTGTACTGAATATCTGACAAGCTAAAAAGACAAACTGGTAGGAGGAATAAAATTACTCCCATTTTTCTGATGGGCCCTTTGGCCAGCCACCAGGACACCAAGTAGCTTGGTCAAAATCACATGAATAAGTTGGAAAAAGTGTCAGAATCTAAAGTCTCCTCCTTCTGACTCACACCTCTGTCCATGAAAAACATTAGCTTTTCTCCAAATATCCATTATTTAATATTTTGTATTAGGCCTTAAATGTTTCAGTTTCAGCTTCATGTGTTAGTGAGTCTCTTTGATATTACTGTTTTAAGTAATTTGTGTATGGAGAATAACTGCTATGGATGCCTTTCCTAAGTACTTAACACATATACTTCAGCAATAAAGAATGCAAAGACATAAAGAGAAAAGAAATAAAAGCATTGAATCATTCCTCTGTAACTTCTGAGAGATTTTGGTATAAACTATAGTAAAAATTCTGACCTGTGGAAAAGATTTTAATACAGACAAACACAAAATTGATTATCATTTCTAAGCATGGATATATTTCTCATAGAAAAACCCTAGTATTGAGGTGAAACAAAAACAAAGGAAATTTATCTGTGCACCCGGAGGGTGGAACTTTTCAGAATACTCTCTTTAAATTAAGATACAAAGCTTTTAATATTTCTTATATAATTTTAAAATATAATATACTCAACCAGCCAGAGTCGATATACAAGAAGGACTTATATTTTATATTACTCAGTAAGTATTTTATTATTTTCACTGATTATTGTTTTGAAGTTTGTATATAACTATGTATTTATTTAAAACACAGTCTTGACTGAGAATAAATCAATTAATTTATGTGCAAGAGAAATTATCCACAAGACTATAAACTATTATTTTGATTTAACAGAAAACCCAAACCAAGAGATACTCCTGATCCTGGAGCCCTTGAAAAGGTACACCTGATGCGAACAGGTTCAGAATAACATTCTTTTGTAAAAAGATTTAATATTTTCAGTCAAATGGTATCATCAAGTAAGTGTACAACGGCACGTACAACAAATGACAAAAGGGAAGTTTGGTGTGAATCTGTCCTGAGAAAATGCTGTGGGTAAAATAAAAAAAAAATATTGTAAATTCAAACATTGTTGTGAAACACAAATGTTATCTTTCAGTTAGCTGTTACTAAATAAGTATCTAGGACCTGGGACCTATCTATTTACTTGAAAAAAGTGGAAGCAAAGCAGGAAGAACCGAATGAAACCACATTCAGCCTTCAGGCCCTCATCTGAGAAAGCTTCTAAGCTCATGTGTGTTTATTCTGAATGAATTCTAGTGTGATCTTAAAATTAAGCTCCAATTTAATTCCAAATTTCTTCATTTTTAAATGGTAGTTTGCTGCAATGAGACCCAAGTGCACAGAAGGAAACCTTAACAAGCGAGCAGTGAAATAAACACATATACTTGGAAACTAAATGCTCAGAGGACAGAAATGGAAATAATGAGCTGGATATTTGGTATGAAGAAGAGTGTGTACAGAAAGAGGAAAGTTATTGTCATTAAGTAGAGTGTCATTTCTTGCAGCTGGTGATTAATATATTATGTGATTCTCCCATGCCAAGCTTGTTTAAATTATATTACTGTAAACCAAAGATAAAATATAAAGAACCTATGGAACAGCATAAAGTATGTCTGACTGTTGCAAATTTCAGGAGTAATCACCCATAAACCATGGTAACTAGAACACATAAACATTTGCATTGTCATCCCTAGATTTTTTTTTTTAGTTTTCCCCCACTAGTAGTTTGGGATTTCATCGTTCTTCAGGGATGACTTTGGTTTTTTCAAAAGTCTTGTCTGTGCTCCTGGCCTAAAGGACATACGTGCAATACATTTCACAAAATATAATTAGATAGTAAAGGTGATCACTTCCACATTCAGACTCAGAATGGTTTGGTTGTTCTGAAAAATGACGTGCTTCTTAATGAATGTTAATTGTACTTTCTCATGTGAGCGACCACTTAGAAATACAGTTGCCCTTTCCCTGTATAGCGTTTCACTTACATTTATGTCCTGAAGAGGTACTTATACAGCTTAACATATAATTGTGAACATCTGTTGCTCACTGATGGAGACTGTTTGAAACAGAATAATTTCATATTGTGAATCTTTCCCAAATTAAACTATGAATGCAATAAAGTTCATGTTGCATGTATTTACTAAGCGAAAACATTATTTCGCAATTCTCTCTTAATGTATTCTCCCTGTGTTTAGTGAAAAGCTCTGGTGCTTTGATTCTGCAGTCTGTCAGTCTATAAATTTACGATTTCATTAGAACAGGATATATCTTCTTGTTTTTCTTTAATTTTATTTTATGACTGTCCCCTTTTTACTTAATCTATGGTAAACTAACAGATTTACTTAGCATAGCATTTAACAAAAAACTCTCTTGACTTCTCACCTATAAATATATATAAGAGGTTTAAAAAAGGTATTTCATGCTTTTCACATAGCAGTCGGCCCCAGATAACCATATTTTAAAATGAATTAATTACCGTTATGATCTGAAAAATAAGTCATTCTAACATGGCACGTCTACTTCCTTTTTTGCCTTCACTTGTCTTTTTCTCTGTAAAATTCAGGTCAACAAAGATTTATTAACTCTTCTACTTTAATTTTATTTACAATACCCATAATGAAATTATAACGGAGCAATAATCATTGGAACCTTACTGGAAATCGCACAGGTATTTAATTTCTATAACTTCATGTCCTTTTTTTATTATTTTTTCAGAAAGAATAGAACAACAGCTATATACTGGAATTTTAATTTGCTTCTTCATTTTAAATATTAGCAAAAGATCTTTCTTGGCTTCATCATTCCTGTAATGGACTCACACATTTTTTAAATGTATTTCATTGTTATTTTGATCACTAAAGCTAATGTATGCACAAGCTCACAAGCTGGGAGGCTTAGAGGGGCTGAACTCTTTGTCCTCAATACAGGCAAAAAGCCATGTCTGGGCAGTCTCATTTACATTAATTATTATGTTGTTCTACCATAGTTTCAATTGCTGGTTTTTATTGCTTCAGCTGGTTTTAGTGGATTGCTTATGCCCCTAGTAGGTTTGCTATTGGTCAAGGACATATGGGATAGAAATTCTGCCTGTATTCACCCTCTTCACTTAGCTGGGAAGGTCATTAGAATCCTGTCACTCACAAAATGCGGAGCAGCTCTGCCACCACCACAAGCAAATCCT
The DNA here is from genome assembly GCA_013397175.1 of Platysteira castanea. Lineage (NCBI taxonomy): Eukaryota > Metazoa > Chordata > Aves > Passeriformes > Platysteira > Platysteira castanea. The sequence goes on from VYXC01008872.1 coordinate 99,597, forward strand.
AGTTATCACCTAGCAGTCTTCCAAATATCTGGTGTAGATTCCAACAACACAATATGGAATGGGACAAATAGTTTCTTCATCAGAGCAGGGGTCTCAGAAAAATCTTTATAGTCTCTGTCTCACCTGAGAAAAATTTTACCTAAGTGGGAGTTTCTGTGTAAAAAAACATTCTCAGCTCCACAAGACAGATGATTAGTAGCTCACTGGTCAGTAAATTATATTCCTAATATGAAATGAATGGATTTTGTTCACCTAACTGAAAGTTAATATCATTACACTGTCTTTTTCATTTATTAGGGTTCTTTTCTCCCAGAGAAGTTATATATGATTCTGTATTTCTGAAGCCACCATACTTTAATTTTTGAGTTTATTGATGGGAATCAGTAAAAACCTGCTTAATGGAAACCCATGATTTTTTGTTATAATGCTAAATCAATAATCAAGATGCTATTATTATTATTATTATTATTAATTATTAAAATGTGGAATTTCACTGCCCTGACCACCTTCTCCACCTTCTTTTGAACAGTTTTGATGGACAGGGTTTGCATGGCCAAGCTTTGGTAATGAGAAGGAAGCTTCCTCCATGTCCAGCAGAGCCAATCCATGGTAGCTCCAAAGGTGGGTGCTGGTCAATGATTGACCAATCAGAAGTTGTGTTAAAGCCTCTGTGAAAACATATTTAAGAAGAAAAAGAAAGGGGGAAAAAAAGAGAAAAAATATTATTGTGTAGTTATAATTATGGCCAGAGAAAATGAGGGGTGAGAATATGTGAGACGAACAACTCTGCAGACATCCATGTCGGTGCAGAAGGAGGGAAGGAGGTGCTCCAGGTGCTGGAGCTGAGATCCCCCTGCAGCCCATGGTGAAGTCCATGGTGAGGCAGCTGTGCCCCTGCAGCCATGGAGATCCACAGGGTTGCAGAGATCCACCTGCAGCCCATGGAGGAGATACACACCAGAGCTGGTGGATGCCTGAGAGGAGAATGTGAAACCATGAGAGGCCTGTGATGGAGCAGGGTCCCGGCAGGGACCTGCAGACCCGTGGAGAGCAGAGCCCACATTGGATCAGGTTTGCTGGTAGGACTTGTGACCCTGTGGGGAGCCCACACTGGAGAAGGCTGTTCTTGAAGGACTGCACCCTGTGGAAGAGTCTCCAATGTTGCAGCAGTTTGTTGGGTTGGACTTGTGTTGGAGAAGCTGATGGAGAACTGTCTCCTGTGAGACAGCCCCCATGCTGGAGCAGGAGAAGGACTCCTGTCCCTGAGCAGCAGCAGATACAACGTGTGATGAACTGCCCATAAACCCCATTCCCTGTCTCCCTGCACCACTGAGAGACGAAATAAAGCTGGGAAAGTGGGAGGGGTGGGTGGGGTGGGTGGAAGGTCTTTTTAAGTTTTGGATTTGTTTTTTATTTTCCTCATTATCCTGACCTGATTTTGTTTGCAATAAATTCAGTTAATACCTCTAATTCTAGCTTGTTTTGCCCATCATGGTATTCAGTGAGTGATCTTTCTTTGTCCTTATCTCAACCCATGGACCCTTCATTATAGTATCTCTTCCCTGTCCAGCTGCAGAGGGGAATAAGAGAGGGGCTTTGGTGGGTGCCTGGAAGCCAGCCAGGGCCAACCTGCTACAACAGTAAACAGCTTACTTTCATCCAAGACAAAGGCAAAAGCAAGGATGTTGAATAAGGATTTTGGCAAGATATTATTTTGGCATATTAGGATACAAGAAGAATGTAGAAGACCAGATGGCTCTTCTCTTTAAGGAATCCAAGTGCAAAGCCTGGCAGTCAGTTCAGGGATCTGATTCCTAGCTGGCATAACCAAAAGAGCTTCAAGACATGAAAGAAGAAAAATGGATAGATGTTTTGAGGGCAATGCTTCAAAAGAAATAGACTGTCTTTTGCCCTAAGAAGAACAAAAGAACATAGGAGGTTTCTCTCTGAATCTTTTTTGCCATTAAATGCAAAGGATATGCCTTTTTGTTTTTTGAACTGAAAACAAAACTCTGCTTAAAAATTTACATGAGGATTTTTGGTACATTTGCTGTATCTTGTGGTGTCAGCCACAGCAGCAGGCAAACTTGGGCAATGAAGGAGAAAGAACAGAGACTCATTTAAGCAGGTATATTTCTGAGTCAAACAGTTTGAATTATCACTGGTTGGTACATTGCAAACCAGATATGTTTCATTTTTTTTCCAGTAGAAGAAGAACCTGATATTGAAAAGTGAGAAATAGGTGGCTTGTATTGTGTACAGGCACTTAAGGAAAATCAAATTATTTGCTTTATTGTCATCTTTTAGAATTGCATTTTTAAATGTTGTCTATGTTTTACATTTGGAAGTCTTGAAATTATTAAGATCACTAAAATATTGAAAGGGTAGTAAATGTAGGTAAATCAGCACAAAATCTTACTCACAAAAACAAGTGGAATAACTTCTAAACTACCCTGGGCAAACTCTTGATTCAAGAAAGAATGCTCCTAATGCTTGTGTAATTAGTGTCAGACATGCTAAATTATGTAACATTAAGCCTTTTTTTATGAAATTAAATATAAGTTTAAGTTTTTATCTTACTCAAGTGCAGAAAGAGCAGGCATTTTTGCCTGCCTGTGTTGATCTGGATTTCATGCAATTCACTTTAGAATGGCTGTTGATTTTTTCCTATTTACATTATAACATCTTCCAAAATTTTTGCATAGTCATCAAAGCTTTATATATTCCCTGGACAAGTGTATAATCTAACAGAATGATATTTCTGTGTTTTATTACTAACTTTCACACTTATCCTTGAAAAGACAGATTAAATCATATTTGTCATCTTGTTTTCCACACTACTTACATGATAAAAGCTATTTAATAGATTCTATGAGGACAGAAAACAGTATGACAACCATTTAGTTTGATCCTGAATAAGAAAGACTACAGGATTTAGTGAGGTTACACACTTAAATAAGTGATCTTGTGCTACCACATTATTTCACAGGGCTTTCAGAAATTTAAATGATAAAGGACAATAATTTTGTATGCAGTTCCTATGACTAGTTCAATAATAACAAAAACAGCAAAAAAAATGGAATTTAAAAAATATACAGCATATAATCTGAACTTCTATAGAATTTTATACCTTAGTCAACATATGTAAAAAAATGAGAAATGTCTCTCCATTTAGATAATGGTCAAGTTCCTTCTGGTTTGATAAACAAATACTGTCTTTCTTTGTCTCAAATAATAAGGCAATGGCTGTCAGGAAGCAGCCATAGTGGGGCTGCTCCCGAGGGAGGAGTGTGAGGATGGGAGGGTGGCCCAGGGCAGGCAGGGCAGTCCCACCCTAGGAGAGAAGCAGAGCAGAGCAGGATGGCCACAGCAGCGCACCCTGCCAAGGCACAACCAGCACCGGGCAAATGGGAGGTGATGAGGGAGGCTGAGGATCAGTCTGGGGAGTAGAGTCAGCACATCAGGATGGGCAGGAGCAGGACTGAACTTGGGGACACCCACAGCAGGGCTCAGGCAGGGATGTGACATTTAGATCTGAGCTTAACTCAAGCCTCCGAACACAGGTTCTGGGGTATGTGGGTGGATGTGCATGTGTGTGTTAGGGCAGTGTTCAGGGGAGGCTAACTAGGGCTAATGGCCTCCCCTGAATATTAAGGCCCATCCGTGCACTCAGGGCCCTGATTTCTCGGAATATTTTTGTAGGTGTCTTCTAAACTCAGATTTTTAGTATCTTGTATGAAGTGTGGACATTAGAACTGGATCCTGTATTCCAGTGTTATTCCATCAATTCCCTATTCGTTTGTGATCCTTCTACCAATATAGAAAAATAAAATATTCAGCCTCAAAGCTATTATTAAAGGAATTTCATAGTGTTCAGTATCTTTGTGAATATGAATTTCTAATATTTTCCTGATTCATAGATTTAAAGCTGCATGATCCATCCTCTAGGTGTAAAATTTGTGTTCCTGATTGTATCATTCTTTAATAACTTTGCTAAAATATATGTGACCCTTTTATTTATTTAAACCACTTTCATCTAACATCATGTTTCTTATTTACAAACATAATAAGTGGTCTGTGGTTTATTTATCAGAGAATTTTAATATGCCTTGAGTTTTTTCCGGGGATTCACACTTAGCATTGTATTTATTTGGTACAAGAAATAAGACAAATTATGCTAGTTTTATGACTTGCTGGTAACCTAAGATAAGGAGAGGTTTTAGTACTTATCTGATCTGCAAACAGTTCTTTTTCCACTGGCAAAGGCAGTCTATCTGCTGGAAGATAAAGCTGATGGAGTTTGTATCCTCAATTCAGCTCTAAGACTTAAAATCAATTCAGTTAGGGAAGAGTGATAAAGTCATTCTAGTAAAGGTGAGATACCATGGATTTCCACATATACTTGATCAAGCCTCTAGCTGCTACTGCTTCACAGGGATCTACAACATGCCTATCTTCCATAAATATGTGTAAATATTGTTGACTATTTATTACCTCTTCTGTAAGAAATGTGTGTTTACAACCTGGAGATTTCTGCAATTTTTTTGCTTCTCTTAAATGATTAACTATGAATTACCAAAAAACCACACCCACATAACACAAAACGAAGAGTCAATATATTGATTTTCCAAATAAAATATCAGTATAGAAGATGCGCAGGTTATCTATAACCATGTAAAGCTGTATGAAAATGACCAAAAATCCATTTTACAAATATTTTGCAAAATCAAAGTTCATACTAACCTCATTTCAGTCTTTTAAGTGTATTTCTGTATAAGTGTCATGAGCATCAGTTCATCTTTCTTCATAGCTCTGCATAACACAGAAATACTTTTTGCCTTTCCACATACATTAATTGAAATAGATTATTTGAGGCTAACATAAGCAAATAATAAATAATATACAATGTGTAATATGTCATATACTTTGTAATGTAAGACATGTATCATATGCATATTGTATAATATATGATATATTAAACTCAAAGAACTAGTTGCCAGTTAGTTTGCAATTTCTGATTTTTCCATAACCTATACTTGGAATCATAAAATGGTTTAAGTACAAAGGAAGATTTGAAGTTCAACCCCCCTGCAATGTGCAGGGACATCAACTAGATCAGATTTTTCACAGCCCTGTCCAACACGACCTTGGACACTTTCAGAGATGGGACATGTACCATCTCTCTGGGCAACCTGTGCCAGTGTTTCACTCAAAAAAATTCCTTCCTTATAGCTCATCTGAATCTCTCTTCTTTTAGTTTAAACCCATCAATCCTTGTCTTACCACTACAGGTCCTACAAAAAGATCCTGTCAACATCTTCTTTATAAGCCTCCTTTTGCTGAAAGGCTGCAGTAAGTTCTCCAAGGTATATTCCAAAATTAAATTGTAAAATATAACTAAATTTACAAAAAAGTAATTATTGCCATTCTGGAAAAAATCTTTAAAACCCTAAAATGAATACATTATGAGAGGAAAAATACATTGTGGTGTATTTGAAGTACTTTTATGACAAGAAGTATCTAGTTAACAAAGATGGAATTTAAATCAGATGCATAAGCTTGAGCCCAAGACACAATGACCAGTTCATTATTACCTTTTCAGGATACAGGTGGCGTTAACCTCTAGGGATACTTGGTTTTTTCCTTCTTTCTTCCATAGAATTGCATTGTCTGTTTTGGTAATGTCCCTTTGGGTGTGAATTTAAGGTTACAGTTATATTTTTCCAACTTCCACCATTCCATCATTTCAAGGGGTAAAGTAACTAAAGGTAGAATCGTGGAATCATTTAGGTTGGAAAAAAAGTCTAAGATCATTGAGTCTAACTGATAATGTAGCACTGCCAAGTCCACAATTAAACCATATTACCAGGTGCAACACCAACACTAAAGGTAACTGAAGATTTACTAAATTACCAATGCTGAATCAGGTTCAAGGTTCCATAATTCCGAAATTATCAAATTAGCTGTATGTTTGATTCCTAATGCTTGTATCTGCTCTTGTCTACGTTTTTATTTGAACATATACGCTCTATTAATATTAAATAACATTAGTAAAGAGATTTAATAAATAATTAAAATGGGTTGTCCCATTGTCCTAGACACTGTATACACGCAGTGGATGTAGATCACACTGCTCAAACATTCAGTCTACATATGTAGACTAGAAACAGAGGTGCACATTGGAGGTATGACTAAAGTGATTCACTGCTGGTAGAAACAATGTTGATCATAAATGTAATTGTATGGTGTGAAGAGAGAGAATGAGGAGAAAGAAGAATGGGACCAACTAAAATAAAAGTGGAAAATAAAAGCAGCAGGAGAAATAACATAGAAGAGAGATGATGCAAGCTTGAAAACAGGAGAGAAAAGTCTAGAAGTGATCGCTGCAAGAAGGAATGTCTCTTTATTTGATGCTTAGTAACCTTTTTTTTTTTTTTTTGCAATTTTAACCAAGAAAGATATAGAAGAAGAAGTGAAAGCAAGAAAAAGAGATGTCTTCATGAGAGACAAGCAATGTATTACATGGTCTTAGTAAAGCCAGAGTTAGGAAGCCTTACATCAATTGTTCAGCTTCTGTTTAGAGCCAATATTTCCCCCACCCTTGACCCATAGAACAGTGTGTAGTTTTACCAGCTTCTGCACGACATCCTTCTAACTAAAGCCTAATTGGAATCAACTTACCAAAAAATCAGGTGCATTTAGACTCAGTACCTCTAACACTTTCAGAATAATAAATAATTATATGTTTCCAGACCAATTATTCCAAGTGAGTACAACATTACCTAATTATCAGACATCAAACATACATGCTTGCTACTTGATTTTTTCAAGGGCACTCAAGCATGACAACAGCAACACACATAGACAAGTTCAGTGGACTAATTAGCAATTGGTAGTGAAAAGAAAATATTGTCAAGGACTCTTTTGTACCCAAGTTCATATGTTGGTGAGTGGAAAAATACTCTTTCTATTATAATATTGGTTTCTCTTCAAGAAAGTATAATAATGTAACAGAAAATAATTGAAAAGGCAGTTTAGAATGCCAACAACCCCCTTGCTAGATTTACCAAACTTCTTAATGTAATAAATATCCACTGGATCTGAATTTTATAGCTTTTTCCAGATCGAAAACAAAAAAAAAAAAATAAGAAAGAGGAAGAATCCTACTGAAGTAAAATGATAACTAGGGCTGGTGAAATATGTAAACAATGTTATGCGTAGCAAAAAATGTGCTTTCTTTTTAAAAGAAAGATTATGAACTAATTTTATACTTCTATTCCATACTAATAGGAAGCCTTGCACATAACATGAAATGAAGGCTGAGATGTAACTTATTTTTATAAAATTTGATTTGTTGGTAATATCTTAATGTTATATAATTTTTCACACAATACTGATTCTCTGACAAATCTAAAACTCTAAAAATTCTCAGTAAGCTCTAGTGTGGATGTCTCTGCTGGAAAGCCTTCCTTTTATTTCTTTTCTCCTATAGTGATGATACATTAGCAAGAACCAAGTTCACAAATCAGTAGTTTTAACTTTTAACAAAACAGGTTCTGTTTGAAAATATTATCTCACTATCTCAACACTCTATACATTTTCAAACTCCTATCTAGTCAAGTTGCATCATTAATATTGATACAAATGCTACAACTGAACAAACTGAAATTCTACTGTCCTTAAACTCTAAAGTATAGCAAAAGTATTTTCATTTTTAAGTTGTTATGTACTTTATCTTCATGTACATCTTAGAGTTTTTTGGTTTTTGTAAATTTAATTCCTACTAAACAAAAGAAAATACAAAAATGCTGCTGAAAACTGCACAGAATTGTAAAAGGAACCTGAAGGTACATCGTACCTTTCCAACAAGATGAACTGTAGTTAATGTTAGTGAAGAACAAGCCCGTGACAGACAATAGCTTGTGTGTCAAACTGTATGTATGAGGAATGTGTAGCCACAGGCAAGTCAGTGTCAGCAGTGGCACCTGGGGACAACAATGTATCACTAAGAAAGGAATCTGAAAAAGACTAAGGCCCCAGTTGTGTACTTGTGGCTTAGAGACAGCAGTCAGCCGACAAGAGTGTTTAATTCTTTTTCACATGGGGCAGAAGAAGATGAAAGACTCCACAACCACTTTCTCTTTCTAAAAGAACCCCTGATAACAGAGAGAATAAGCAAGACAAAGGAAAACATATGTCTTTCTACCATGCTCATTAAATTTGTTATGTTATGCACAGTCACCAGGATACTGGTAGTCAGGTTTTTAGAATGCAAATCTTGCAAATAAAATGTAAGCAAATAGTCTCCCTTAAAAATAAAAATCAGCAAAAGCACAATAGACATGTTCTAAATTTCACTAGTTGCTAGCATGTTACCAGTCATTTTCCACACGCCCCTCTTCTAGTGGGCATCATTACATATTCTGAAAAGAATATGTTAAAATTCAGAATTATCTGAGGCCATCCTTCATATAATGACATATACATACTTGTATTTCTGGTCTCATAATAGTCAAAGAGGTTTGGAGAAACCCCAGGTCTACATGTCCTGAGTTACAGGAAAGCTATTTCTTCAGTCATTTTTCAGGTGGGTTTGGCTCACTGTTGATGAGAGCAGCTGTACAGGTGGCCTGGTTAGAAGGTGAAACTTACTGAGCAAAAGAACATGACTGTTGCAAAGTACTGATGAGAAAGGACTGACAGAGAAAGGACTCCCAGGCTGAAACTGCCAGCCTGAGAACTAGGCCTAGGAATGATAAATGTCCTTGAAGCACAGCTTAGTACACAGACACTTGACAGATCCTGAGATACCACTGACAAGCACAAAAACAAGGCATGTAACAGCAACTCGTTGTCTGGAAAGGAAAACACTGTCTGGAAAAATAAAATTACTCTGAAAGAAAATGCCATTATTTACTGGCATTTAAGTCTAAAAATATCAAAATTAAAAGCATCTATTGTCTGCTGTAAGTAGTATGTCCTGTGCTCTCTTTTGTCTCTATAACAGAGCATTTATTTTTATCTAAAATGGAGCCTCTCTCTCTGAGAACTCCCCACACTATACCTACTTTTCCTTTCTTAAACAGATTGAATTCTCCACATAACTTTCTATGAAATCTTGGACTTCCACTGAGAAGTCCTGTCTGACTCCAGACTCTGAGACACAGATCATCACTGAAGTGACATTCTGTCCGTTACCCTGTTGTACCCCATTTTTGGGGTTCATTTGGTTTGCCCTTCTACCTCTGGGATGCTTGGATCGCCATCTGGAATCAGTTTGTCTTTCCTTTTGGGACTGTTCTTCCATAATCTGTCTAATTCACTTGATAGTGATGAAATGTTTATCTCCTAATTAGTACTCTATTATACCTGTTGTTAAATTGTTGATAAGTTGCTTCAGTAATGAGAAGTTTATGTAAGAGTATACGTCTACTTGGCTGTTGCTGTTACTACTTGTTGCTACATGATTGATTACTGTTATTAAGTGATTGTTGACATACTTTTGATTGATCTTATATCAATGAATGCTGATATTAAGTTTTAATAGTTTCAGATGTACATACTCAGTTTGTTAACCACAGGTATACTTAGTGGTAAGTTTATGGTAATTTACATGGTAATGGTGATTCATGTGGTATATGTGGTAATCTGTAATACAGTAGAGAAATTGAAGGGATAAAGTCTCTGTGTCCTTGTGTATTATCAAATCTACTAGCCCTTTGTTGTGATCTTTATACATCTGAAGAGCAGTAAGACTTTATGTTTTGGCAATCATTAAACCAAATGGATACAAGCTTCTTTCTCAAAAATACTGACTAAAGTGAAATGAGTTATTTTTAGACAGCATCACTTCAGAAATTCCCAAGTAACTATTGAAACAGAGATGTATTTTTTTTTCTTTGAGTTGTCAAAAATGTGAGGGTGTATCAACATTTTCATAATAATATCAATAAATACAAGTAATTAGAATACAATTTTTGAGTACTCCAAAACAGGAGGAGGGAGGGGGGGATGTTAAACGAATAAGTACTGGAAAGGATTAACAATGGATGAGATGGAGAGAGGATTAGCTATTATCCTATATAGACATCTACATCTAATGTAGCAAAAAAAACCAGGATACACCAAGTCAGCCTGGAAAAAGGATGTTTTTCCTCAGTCCTAAATTGAAAGGTAAGTCAAAATTTATTAAAACCTGTAGCTAAGTAAATCACATATTACATAAGCTCTCAAATGAGAAGTCTAAAAATATTTCTTACAATATAAGGTTTCAGAAAATAAGGTGAATATAATTTTTTAAAGACATTTAAAACATGTTGTTGAGGTCAATTTTTATGGGTTATCTAGACTGCAATACTTACATCTGAAAAGAGCAAGTTTCATTAAGTACTAATTATTTCAAAGAAGTAGAAGTGACAGAATGGGTTCAATTGTGCCGCAAAGAAGACATCACAGACCAGCTCTGAGACAATGTCCCATTCAGTACATTAATGTACTCAAAAATTATCTACATCATGAATTGAAAGGCAGGAAAAAAAATTACTACAGATTTTCAGAGCAAACTTTAACTTATACATTTACATATATGTGTTTGATCGTATTTCTGGTTAAATCTGTGAATGTTATGGTTTTGCTCTTGTTACAGAGTTTTTTACCGTAACTACATATGTGTGTCGTTACAACACAGTACTCTCTAAAAAGCCTCTGTCATTCTTTCATGTATACAAGAGAGTTCTAAAGGGCTTTTTGCACTTCTCTTCATATAAGGTTATGGTATTCTACGGATCATACACTATTTATCTGACACTACCTCCACTTAAGTAACACCAAATAGATGAGATTAAAAAAAAATCACAAGAATCTATGATAAAGTTAACCATGAGTGGGTGAAGGGAAGGTGGTGGTTGCAACCTTTCTGGATTTGAGTAAAACTTTTAATACTGTCCCTCTGTACAGCTTTGGACTGGGATAGAATTTTTTTTTTTTCCACAACAGCTACTATAGGGATGTGTTTTATATTTGTGCAGAAACACCGTTGATAACACAGGGATGTTATAGCAATTGCTGAGCAGTGCTTACACTGAGTCAACACCTCACCCCACCCCACCACAAGTAGGCTGTGGGTGCACAAGGGACTGGGAAGGGGCACAGCTGACCCCAACTGACCCAAGGGGTATTCCATACGATGTGACACCATGCTCAGCAATAAGTCTAGTAGAGAGGTTGGCAGGGTGGACATGCTTCAGGGACTGGCTGTGGATTGGTCACTTGGTGGTGAGCAATTGTTTTCCTTTACATCATGAAACACACGACCAGTGAGCAACCTGCTGCAAGGAATGCTTTCCAAAGCTGTCTCAGCAGTGAGGGAAAGCAAAAGCAGAGAATTTCTCAGAGTCACCATGATATCACTTCATTTCAGGTCTGCAATATGAATTAGTTGAATATCATAAGTCCGTGGGGCCTTGTGGGTTTCATCCCAAAGTACAGAATGACCTAGGAAATGTTATGGCAGACCTCTTGATCATTTACCAATGGTCTTAGGAGGCTGGGGACATCCCCACTGATTGAAAACTAGTCAGCGTTGTTCCAATTTACAAGAAAGGCACAAGGAAATAGAAGAGAGAATGGAATAGGATAGAAAACATCACAAGAATATTTCTTGATCTTGACTTTGATAAGGCTTTGACACAGTCTCACGCAAAACCATTGTTGTTATTTGTTTGATGGATAGACTTCCTATTGGATGGAAGTGGCTGAATTCAGTGTTGCATTTCCTGGCTCTGTGTCCAAATGGAGATAATAGCAAGTGGTGTCATTCATGGTTTTGTGTCAGAACTGATAATTTTGAATATATTCATCAATGACATAAAGGGATTAAATACAGCCTCAGCAAGTTTTTGGATGACAGTAAGCTGAGCGATGCAGCTGATATGCTAGGAGAAAGGGATGCAATCCAGAGGGAACCTTGACAGACTTGAGGAGTGGTATAATGTGAACCTCATGAAGTTCAACAAGATGACGTGGAAGACCCTTTCTCTGGATTGGGAAAATCCCCAATATCATGACAGACTGGAGGATGGAGGGATTAGGAGCAGCCATGCTGAGAAGGAGTTGGAGATATTGATAGATGAAAAATTATATGTCAGCTGACAAGTTACATTTGCAGGGCAGAAAGTTAATCATATCCTTAGCTCACAAAAAGAACTGTGGCAGTTGGTTGAGGGAGGCAATTCTTTCCTTTTCCAAGGAAAGGAAAAATTCTTTTCCAATTCTGCTCTGGTGAGATGCCACCTGGAGTGCTGCATCCAACTTTTGGGCACCCAGGATGTGAAAACATGGATCTTTTAAAGTGGGCCCATAATAAGGCCATGAAAATAATGAGAAGTATGGAATACCTCTCCAGTGAGGAAAGGCTGAGAGGTTTGGGGTTGTTTAGCATGGAACAGAGAAGGTGTATGTGGGGAAGATCTTATTTTGGCCTTTCAGTATTTAAAGGTGAATACTAGAAAGATGATTTTTTTTTATTTCTTTTAATGATGGCCACCTGTGATAGGACAAAAGCTAACAGATTAAAACTAAAAGGGTTGTGAGGCACTGGAACAGGTTGCCCAAAGAAGCTGGGAATTCCCCATCATTAGAAATGTTCTAGGCCAAGCTGGATGGGGCTTTGAGAAATTTGATTTAGCGGAAGGTGTCTCTGCCTGTGGAGGGAGTTTGGAACTATATGGTTTTTAAAGGTCCTTTTCAACCCAAACCATTCTACGATTCCAGGATTCTAAGACCTAAAAACATGAAGCTCATTCTTTTTGCCCTTTCCACGATGTAATAGATTCCATTTTCATTTTCTTTCTCTGTGTTGTAAACTGCAGTATAAAATACAAGTTAGAGTTATAGATTTCACTGGGCAGATATTCTAAAACTATCTTCTGTGAATTTACTTTAGTGTCAGTGGTTCATGTTAGCAATTTAACTATATATAGTGTATCTGTTATCACTTCACGTGATGTTTCAAGTATAGTTGAAAAGATTACACCAGAATACTCTAAAACCACGACTTTGACTCATGCTTGGAGCATTACTGTACTACAGTTTTCACAAACACTATTATTTACATTGATACATTGTTACCTAAAATACCCATTCTTCTCATAATGTGTTGTAAGACTGTATAACAAAGCTTTGCTTCTATCTAAGAAGAAATTTTAGTGTAAGATGATAGCTGAAAGCCACTGTATTAGTCAAATCCTGAGAGAGAAAAAATAGAAAAAAACAGGCCAAAATAATATGTAGAATCTCTTATTTAATTCTAGTGTATGCTACATTAAATTTCTAAACCTCACTTGCATTAGTTGAACTATGCATTATAATTCATTTACAGTTGAAAAATTACTTCAAAGATATGCATACAGAAATGTTCCAAATAATTCAAGTTAAATACACAGTGTAACTTTTCTGAACCATGCTTACTGAAGAAATACAACCCAGCTTCCCAGTCTGCTATGAAGGTCATACATGTAGCTATTTTTCTTGAAGACATCAAGACCTTAAAAGGAATTTCAACAACTTTATGCAATTAATTTTTATATGATTTTTTCAAATATCAATCTAGTATTATTTTATAATCTATGTTAATGAATTATTTCACATGTTGTGGTATTAGAAATTAGCATGTAGTAACTACAGAAGGTCAATAAATTATTTTACTATCTTGGGCTGGAATATAGCTAATTTTATTCATCGCAGATTGTATCGTGCTGTGTTTTTGATTTGTGACCAAGAGAGTGTTGGTAACACACTGGTGTTTTAGTTACTGTTGAACAGTGCTTACTTTAAATCAAGGACTTTTCATCCGCTCATTCTGCCCAGCCAGTGAGTAGTCTGGGGATGCATGAGAAGTTAAGAGGAGACATAGGTGGGACAGCTGACCTAAATTGGCCAAAGTGATACCTCATACCATGTTATGTCATTCTCAGCAATAAAAAATGGGGGAGAAAAGGAGGAAGGAGGTGATGCTCTGAATCACAACATCTGATTGCCCAAATCTGTTTGTCCCTGTTACATGTGGTGAGTTCTGCTTTCCTTGAAATGGCTGATCGTCTGCCCGGCAAAGGTAAGCAGTGAATGAATTCCTTATTTTCATTTGCTTTTGTGCACAGTTTTTGCTTAATCCTTTAAAATGTCCTTATCTCAGCTTTCATCATTCTAATTCTTTTCCCCATTGCATTGTGAGGGAAGTGAGCAAGTGGCTGTGTGGTGCTGAGCTGCCTACTGGGGTTAAGCTACAACAGTCCTTTTTGGAACCCAATGTAAGTCTTGAAGGCTTTGTGATAAGGACAGATTTCAGTGTGATAGACTGAATTCATAGCTGCTGTAACTGCTCAGCTATTAAGTGCCAGTCTCCTTTGCTTTCCATGGGGCTTGCTTGCCTTATTGTTTATAAAAGTCTAGTGCTTGTTACTGGCTGCTTTCACTGTTTCCTGTATTTCTTATCATCCTACTGTGCTATGCCTGGGACCAGTTTGATAACAGCAGCAACAATCTGCCTTGGTTAGCAGATGGACAGGGCATTTTTGCTCTGCCTGTGCTGCTGTACTGTACAGGCTGGAACTTAAATGAGAACTCCAGTCAAAGGGACTATGACTTGTGGATAAGTCCGCATGGGAACAGGGATGCCTCACAGGAATTTGTGTCCATCGAGAAGGCCATTTCAGAACATTCCAATGTCCAGAGTTATAGTGTTTGTCTTCCCAAGTAGCTGCTAGGCATGAGGAAACTCTGCTTTTCCTTAAAAAACATCTGCCTGCAAGAGGAAGTAGGGAATGAGTTCCTTACACTGCTTTTCTGGAGCATGCAGCTTTTGCTTTAATAAGCTTAAGCAATCAGGGAGTGTTCAGGCAGCCCAGTGGTGCTTAGCTGCCTACGGGGATTAACTTACAATAATTAACAAAGAGATTTTTAAGTAAGAATATTTCTTTATTTTTTGTTTTCCTATTATTGTTCAAATTTGTTGCTTTGTTGATAGACATGAGCTTTCACTCTCTTCATGTCCAACTTCTGATAAAATTGCAATGAAACAGTGACCCGGTGTCAAAGAGATGAGTTTATTACTATGGTAACGGTTGAATAATTTCAAACTAAGAGTCTGACTTCATCACAAAACTGAAATTATAGATGCTTTATAAGGCATTCCACCAGTATTTAGATATCTCAAACAAACTTTTGGTCTTCCTGTGAAAACCTAACTGATTTGAAATGTGTGACATATATTTCTTTAATTTGAACTTTTTAACAGATGGAAAATGATGGGAGGAAAGAAAGAAGCTATCAATGGCATTCCAAAAAGCCTGCCTAGGCATATTCAGGAAGTTTGTAGTAGAGCAAACACCAAAACTCTCAAGACTTTTAACCTAGGGCTGACTCTGTTATAGTGGAATGGTTTAGCATCATAAATTAATTAATAAAGGACAAATATCTGAGTTTGCTATCCTGTAACCACTTTCCCTGAGTCATTTTTAAGGATTCTGAGGGGGAAAAAAGGATATAGAGTTCCATGGTTACTGATTAAACAAATGTATAATCCTTTATAAATTATTTCAGGTGTCCACATCTTTGGTTTAATTTGTGTTTTGTTAATATATACACTTAAAAACAACAAATAAAAGTTGTTTACAATTTTTAAAAATTCTCTGTGAATTCAATGCAAGTAGTTTTAAATTATTTCAGATCATATGAATACAGAAAAAAAATTTAAAAATTGGGAAAATTGTGTCTATCTAAAGTGCCAAAAAAAGTGAATGAATGAATATTACATGCAAAACCCCCTCATTTCTCTGTTATCATTACACTGTACTTAAACTGATCTCCATACCAGGGAGCATTAGATGAAATGCATCAGTCTTATGAGACAATCAGACTTAACAGAATGTAGCAGGATACAAAATAATTTGTTCTTTTGCATCAGCTGTGCTTTAACCTTATCAGAAAGTCAGATCAAAACTACTATTCAATAATTTGAAATGCATATAGCATAAAATAAAATACAAATGCCCCTTTAGGGACCTAGAATTAATATTTTCAAATGGGAGATTAAAGACAGTGAAATGATACCTTTGAATTCAAAGGCTCAGGAGCAATAACACTGATTTTAGTTCTGGTATTTCAAAGAACACAATTCATACTAACAATTATGTTCACAGGTAAGAAAGGTTGTTTAAAACTGTTGTGGGATCTTCTTGCTTTTTCGATTAATAGTGCAGGACAGCCAAATTTCTCAATCATTATATGTCAGACACTGAAAGAATACTGGTGTTTTTAACACTGGTATGTGGAAAAGAGAAGCAATCTGAATTAAAAAAGACAAAACTCAAGATGCACTCTGAAAGTCTGTTTGTCATCTGTTATCTCCTCCCTAACTGCAACATGTATGGTTGGTATATGTAAGGGGACAACGTACTTTTCAAGGCCATTGGTGATTTGCTTGTATACCCAGTATGTGAACAAAATTAAGAAAGTATGTTATAATTCTTTCTGGTTTGGCTACATATATCTTTTCCACAAATAGGCTTTGACTTTCTTGATTTTTTTTTGCCTTATGAGAAATCAATACAGCTGTTGTCATATGTGAATGTGTGTGTCTTCTTTTGAGTGTTGTGCCATGTCTATTTTTAAAACCCTACACAACTCACCTTCCCTGTTACGATTGCTACCCCAGCTATTCACAAATATTGAGGAAATCCAGCGTTTGGTCAGATCCTATTACAGTACATATTCTATAAATACAATTTTTTAAAATAGTGTCTTCCTCAAGTAGTTAATAGACTTGTAAAACTGTTTTATAGAAGCAAATTATCTACAGAACACTTGCATGTGCAACTGATCTGTTTTGTTCAAAGTGCTTTGCAATCAGAGAACTTGAATGATGGTCGGGTTACTCAGGCTACTTCCTTACAGGTGTACTTAGCTGTGTATATTGTTTGTCTTAACACCTAATTTTTCACTTCTGAGATAATACTGACTCAAATGTTCAATGCTATTTTGACATGGATTCCTGAAGACTAAATGTGCCTTCTGTGGTTACTGATATGCTTTACCCTGGCAGAATGCAAATCATTTAACTGCTGTTTTGAACATCTTATTCTGGGCTCTGGTTGCCCATATGGTATTAACTAGGATTTTTTTCTTTTTAAAAGGTTGTCCTCTCATTTAGGATCATGAAAGAAGCAAAAGGCTGGTCCTTATGGGAGTTTGGTTCTTTTTATTGAAAACTTGCTTTCTTTTATTTTTCTATTAATGATTTCCTTATTTTTTAAAATTTTACTTGTATCTTTGTAGTTTCCTTCTTTATCTGTCTTTTCTCTCTACTATTCTCCTTGTTTATGACTTTGGCATTAATATTTTTTATATTTCAAATAAATGTATTGACTGAAAAGGAGGAAAACTTTATTATCTGAAACAGTACTATATTGTTTTCTCTTACAATAAATATTTTTTTCAAGCCTTACAGATTAATTTAAAAAAAAAATCAAGGGAAAGAAAACAACTTTGACATTTCTAAGTATCTCAAGGGCCATATTTGGTTATTGAGAATATGGTTAATATACAATTCCTAAGATCCTTTCTAGGTTATTCACATGTGTGTATTAGAAAAGATGATTCCATTAGGAGATACTGTCATCTCTTTGACAATAGACTTGTCTTCAGAGGAATACAAATTCAAGCTACTAAAAGTTCAGCTTCCATTTACTGTATTTTTCTTAACTGTCACAGAAATGAAACCATCAATGTGTTTGCTCCATATTGCACAACCTGGTCTAGTGGGAGGTGTCCCTGCCCATTGAAGGAGGCTTGGAACCAAATGCTCTTAAACGTCCCTTTCAATTCAAACTATTATACAATTCAGTAATTCTATATGCTGTCATTAACTCCTTCATTTTTGTTTTGCAGATTTTACTTTATACTCCAGAAAGCCAAGCACAGTGCCCAAAAAATGTGAACAGTAGTCACTGAAGTTCATTATAAAAAATATCTGATAATATGTATGAACAGGGACTTAATAACCAATAAATATAAAACATTTGTTTCCCAAGAAGTTATAATGTCATTGGAAAGAGGAATCAGTGGGAGTTTGAGCAGATCTCACTGAAACAGGAATACCAGGAAAAAAAGCATGCTGAAAATCATCATCATCATTGGCACCTCTTGCATTTGGAGGAACCCCACAGAGGGGGTGTATATCTGTGTTCCCTCTCTTATAACTCCTTTTACCATTTCCTATGGGCATTTTCCCCCTTAACTTGTTTCCCTCTCTCTCTCTCATTCTCCCTCCTTTAGCTCCTCCAAGATAACCTTCATAATTATAGCTCAGGTATGCCATCAGCTACACACTCTGCTAATAAATGTTCATATATATGAACGTGCCTTAATATTCTTTCTGTGCTAATAAATGTTCATATAGATGAACCTGTCTTAATATTATTTCTGCAAAAAGCATATATTTAGTTAGAAAGTCACAATAATTTTGTAAACTAAAGAAGACACAAAGTTGTGGTATGTATTGTTATTATTTATTTTTCATCAGCCTTTTAATACTGTTCAAAATGGGCAAGTATTGGTTCTAGCTGCCTCAGGTAACTAGGCATTTTAGTTCAGTTTCATGTTTAAACTTTATTAGAACAATTTTGTCTATTACACCCCTGAAGCAATAAATCATCCAGCTTCCCTAATTGCCCTTCCTGTCATTTGCGAATTTCAACAGAAATATAAGAAACACCCACCTCTTTTGATCAGATCAAAGATTCCTTTAAAAGCTTGTATACCAATTTATCACCAGGAAAAGACATGTTTCCCTTCTGTATTTTATAAATTATTTGATTATTTATCTTTTCTGCATTTTTCAGAAGGCCTTTTCCCTTTTTTAATATCTAATGAGGTCATACCTTTATAAAGTGGAAAAAAAAGTTCTTAAACGAAAGCTTATATATCTGATCTATTGACTTGAAAGTAATTTTTACTGTAATTTAGGCAGGTATACTTTTATATTAGCTTAAAAATATAATTCCATATTTGATTTATATGATGAAAAAAGCTGAGTAAGGAAATAAATTACCTCCTAATTCTGCTAGGGAAAGATTCCATTCCATTATTATCAGTATTAATTAGTACAGGACGTGTACTATACCTTCACTTTAGAACATGTATTGTTTCTCAATTAGTTTGTGATTTTGTAATAGACATCTTGTTATGACTAAACAGTGTTCTAAAGCTGCAAAAATAAAATGTAGCAGTGTTTCTACTTGACATGTAGAAATAGATATAGAAAAGTTACTTCCTAATACATTTTTATAGTACCTTAAAATATGTGCACTAAGATAATCTAATTAAACAAAAAAAAAATTACATTATGTAAAATTACCTGGACTACTTTGGAAGCAAGGTACTATATGTAGTGGTTTTAGTACTATATTCATGTATATGGTTACAAGATATTTCAATGGTTAGAAATTGCTAAGTTGTATCTTTTTCTTTTGAGGTATCTCCTAGAAAGATGTAAGGACAACGTATGAATCATAAGGACATAACATTGAATTGAAAATCTGTCAAAATAAGGGGAGTAAGACTGTGTAATTTGTCTTGCGGAGGTGAAATCCATCCTTTTGGTATCTGAAGATAGTTAATAACTGGAGAAAATGAAGGAATTCCCTCTACCACTCTCTGGAAGCACTTGGAGCAGATGAATAAGCAGAATAAAGGAATGTCTTAGTATGTCTTGGTGAAACACTATCAATACTTTGGTCAAAATTAGCTTGAACATTCACTCTATGCATTTGAAAATTCATGTTGAGTAGAGATGTATCAATAGAAAGTACAGGGAATATCTCACCAAGAAGTATCAAGCTTGTATTTCTACAATGCCATTATATAATAGATCTATTGCCTGCAAACTTGGAGAGCTACCATCTGCCTGTTTTCAAGGCGACCAGACCAGGCTTCCCACAAGCTGACAGTGCAATTTAACAAAAATATGGATATAATCTTCAGAAAAGGACAAATCATTTTAATACTTATTTCAGGACACATTTGACACGTTAATACATAGAATTTATAAATGAAGAATTTACAGAATTTAAAATGAATTTAGACTATATAGAATTTAAAAATGAAGACCCACTGTATAATTCTATAAATAATTTTGAAACATATTGAGCCAACATCCAAGAGGTACAATATTGTGACATCCCTCACTACCCATTAAAAAACACTGATTCCTGGGATTCACAGGGTGGAAGCATTGACTAATGAAAATTGAATTGATGATTACAATTGAATTTACATTTTGACATTTCAAACTGTTGGACCCTGTAAGATTAGTTATGTTATTGTTCTACGGTTTCTATCTTTCTTCCTATTATCACTCCTCATCACCTCTGTGGACAACCCATAAAGTGAAGAAGACCGCTAGGAAAGAGACATTTACTACAATGTTTGAGGCACCGGGTGGCTGTAAGGGACTGAAAATACTTCATACCTCAAACATTGATATAAAGTTTTAAAGAAGATGAAAACACAGAAACCTCCTTGAAGAACTTTTGAGTCAACACTTTAAGTCAAACTACTGAGATTAGATAAAAGGAAAATCCATTCTTTCATCAGCCTCAGGCCCTGGGAGAAACAAACAAGTAAACAAAGAAAACAGTGTGGGCCAAAGCCAGCAGCCCTGCTAAGATTCATTCCTGGCTGAGTTTGGGTGGGGGAGACCACAGCCTGCAGAAGCCAGGTTTACACGGACTCCCCCCTGAAACGAGGCAGGGCGGGAGGAGGTTTCGGGTGTAACCTCNTCCCAACAATATTTTGTTCTCAATTGTTTTCTTTCTTTTCTTTTCTTTTTGTTTTCCTCCTGACCCAGTTTTTTATTTTATGATGTTTTTGCTTCCAGAGATTCAATGTTAGACAAAATAGAAACATAAAAGATAAAACACAAACCCATTACCATTTCTTTTTCATCAAATGAATTATTGTCATTTAAAAACCAAGCAATAATCCACAATGGCACTGAGTCATCAAGAGTCATTCATTCCTACACTAACTCTTAAGGAGGATCTATTTCCCACTGAAGTTAATGACTAAGCTGCAGCTGTTTTCAATGAAAATAAAAGCAGGTGTCTTTAGTGTCCAGGCTGTCATATGTATTGAAAATGCTGAATGAAAAAAGATATTTCAATCAGAAAAAAAAAATACTCATTATATATAATCCAAAAAGTATACTGGACGTCTATTAAAAACAAACAAACAAACAAAAATCCCCACAAAAAGCCCAAACCAAAACAAAAAAAACTCCCCAAAAAAACAAAACAAAAACACCTATGTTCATCTTTGTCCTGTTTTACTCCAATACAGCTTTTCCCATTTCCTTTGTTTCTACTGATTAATAAAGAGATAGGGATTAAATGACCATTTTTTTTACTAAAAGAGTCTTGAAATTAGTTTTTAAGTCCCTAAATATTGTGAATTTTGTCATATGAGAACTCAGGAATAATTCTGCATTAAAACGTTTTAAAAAAATAGATTTCTGTTTTCACCAAAACTTATATTAAAATATGCCAAGGATTAACAGGAAGTGACACACTTGCAATAGAACTTCTAGAGGTTTTATTTTCTTGCTTCACATCTATAACTATTTTGCAAAAGAGATATCATAGATATTGTGTGTCAATGATATATCTATATATATTGAATATTTATGTCTACATATAATACCATATATTATTGTATATAATATACAGTTACTTATTTTATAACTGCTATTGAATCTGGTAGCTTTAATTAAGCAATATTAAGCTTCACAGAAGCATAAGCGTAGTAAATATTTTCTGTTTCATCTGTCATTTGTCTGAACGAATGTTGAGCATAACTTTTCCATGACACAGTTTCAGTATGCTTAATAAATAAATTTCTATAACAGACAAAAAATTAATACAAAAGTGCAAGAAATTGCCTCTTTCATGTATCTCAGAAATGTTAAAATAGCTCATTTTGTGATGCTTATTTTTTATGCTGCTGAATATATATAGTAAGAAAATATTTTATCAAGCATGAGATCAAATAATTTACTTCTAATATCTTCTATCATTAGACAGTGTAAAGCACAAAAAAAATTCATATAAATGCAGTCAATATGTACATATGTGCTGCAAAACAGCAACGGAAATGTTTCTTCTTTCAAATCTTTACAAATTACTTAATTTTCTTTCAAAACATCATTATATGATTTTAAAAAAAATATGAAAGGTGAATGATTTCATTTAGAAAAAATCAGGACACACCTAGAAGCACAAGTGAAAGAATACAAGATTAGAAGGAATAAAAACAGAAGATGCATATGAGAAATGAAGGATACAGATGAGTTCTGGTAACACTCTTCTAGTTGAATGTAATGGTGGTTGTTTCCCCCACAGCATTTTAATCATGTACCATTATTTACAAACAACTATAGCAATAGTGTTCTGTCAGGCAGTTCTATTTTCCATTAGTGCAGTCTCTCCTGGACATTTTATGATCATCTATGAAATCAGTTGTGCCTGAAAGAAAGCCGTCTGCAGTAAATTTATTTATTGAAAAGTGGTGGCGAGACTTTCTTTAAGAAAAGGAGACTTTCTTTAAGAAAAGAAGGATCAATTCAGCTAAAAAAATACCTCCCAAACCAGCAGTCACTACCAGGCTTCCGGCTGCTTTTAGACATAAAACTCAAATCCTCTTGCTTTCAGCAAGCAGGCTAACACAAATGAAACTTGCAGGTTTCCCAGGTATTGCCACTGACTTGTTTGACTGACTTGTTCTGATGCTGTGTAAAGTAATCTGCAGTTTCCTTCAGTTTTACAGACTTAAGAATACTTGATATGCTTACTCTCAGTTTGGAAGACCTAGGCTTCTTCGGGACGATGTATGGGGAAGAAAACAACCTGTCTTTCCCATCTCAGCCCATTCCTGTGAACAAAAGTTACAGCACAACCCATCAAAACACTTTGAAATACTGTTTGGGTTTTTTTGTTTTTTGTTTTGTTTTTTTTTCTCCACGTTATCCTTTTACTAAAACAGTGAGAGGAACCAACCTGATTTTTCTTTATGCCCCAGCATATGTTATACATGACGTGAAAAAGTACTCGAGGGGCTGTACACGTGCTGGGAGCCCTGCCCCAGGGAGGCTTCGCCTGGCAGCCGATCAGGGCAGAGAAAGCTTCCGCCATCGGCCTGCAAGCGACCCCCCTTGCTGGTGGGGCTGACCCCTGGATGCCTGGGAAAAAATGCCCAGGAAATCGGGCTGTGGGAGGGGCTTTAGCACTTAAAAGCAGTGAACTGCACCACAACCCGGGGTCATTTTATTTGGGTTTCTAGGAGGGAGCGGGGTCACGCTTGGAGGGTGAACTTGGCCTCCCTTCCCCCCTCGCCTTCTCCTCCCTGGGGCGCTGCTTCTTCCCTGGCTGTCTGTCCTGCCCGCACCCGTCCTGCCCCGGTTCGCTGCTTCCCCGAGGCAGCTCGGCCCCACGGCACCCAGCGCTGCGCTGGTTCCCGACGGAGCGGCCGCCGCCGCCCGCAGCCGCCGCGCCCCGACCCCGAGAGCCGCAGCCGCTCCCCGAGCGCGCCCGTCCCGCGGCAGCCTGTTCTGCACCGACGGCAGCGACACGCAGCCGGCTGCTGTTTGGAAATCGCGCCCAGCCTCCCACAGGAACGGATGTACAGGACTATAGAATCAAATATAAAAATTCATGCATTTCAAATATCTATATTAAAGTCAATCAGTCCCTTATAGAATCATATAACCATTTAGGTCAAGATCATAAAGTCCAACCTGTATTCTCAGACTTCAAAGTTACTGCTTAGCCATGTCTCTCAACATATCTTTTAAATACTTCTAGGGCGTGTGACTCAACCACTTCCCCAGGAAATTCTTCCAGTGTTGACAACCTTTTCAGGGCAGGCATTTTCCCTAATACCCATTCTAAAGCTCCTCTGGGGCAACTTGGGGCCGTTTACCTCTCATCCTAGTACTTGTTACGAGAGAAGAGGCTGACCCCACCTTGCTACCATTTCCTTGCAGCAGGTACCTATGCTTTTTATTTGCAGGTTTTTTTTGACCTTTTTTCTTTAGCTTTTCTAGGACATTTCAGTCTATTATCAAGTTATAATTTGCCTTTGACCAAGTTATAACCTGTCACTACTATATGACTACAATCCATTTGTATTTTTTTATTAAGCACTTGCATAGGACTGAGGACTTTGAACTGCCATAGAAAATGGTGCAAAGGATTATATATCAGAGAAGCCAATATTGGTGTGATAAG
The DNA here is from genome assembly GCA_013397175.1 of Platysteira castanea. Taxonomy (NCBI): domain Eukaryota; kingdom Metazoa; phylum Chordata; class Aves; order Passeriformes; genus Platysteira; species Platysteira castanea. The sequence continues at coordinate 123,932 of VYXC01008872.1, forward strand.
CTAGGAGATAAATGCTCATCAGTTAGAGAGAGATTGCACCAGAGAGACTGAAATACAGATGACAAATCACATATGCAGAAAAAGATCCCTCACTGCTCCCCTTACAAGTAAAGAAAAATCCTTAAAATACCTTTTTTTTTCCTTTTTCCTTTGGTAGGCTCAGCATTTTGACTGTGTCTGAGAAATTAGTTTGACAAGGCATACGCCAGATGATGCTAAGTGGGCAATGAATGTTACTTCTGTCTTGGCTCATGTATTTTTAAAATATAGTTTATTAAACATACCTACTTTTAAAATGGAAAATACATAATTAATAAATGTATGTTCTTCTAATGGGAGAGTACTAGAGCAATCTTCAATGAATGAGAAATATTTATTCTCTCTGCATCACAAAATTACACTTCTCCATGGAGGGCTCTTCCCTTGCAGGTGCATACCATTGGCTGTCAGGACTGGTGCTTGGGCAGGATATACAGAATTCCTGTTATGGAGGGTCTGACTGTTACATTACTATTTTCTATACTGATACTGACCATGCATCTAATGATAGATGCTGACAACACCTCCTCACTCAAGGGAGATAATGTCCTGAAAGCACGCCACCCACACACTTCTGGTTAATCTCTGACTTCATCTTAGAAGAAGGAAAAGACAACATGATGACATATTAATCTGTTCAACTACAAAATATTTTCTTTTCTTAATTCATGTTTCATCAGTCTACTAATCTAAATTATGTCATTAAACAAAAAAAGTGTTACTTATAACTTTCTTTAAAATGATATAATAAAGATCCTTCGTATTGAAGGTGGAAACAGACTCAGAGGTGTCCATCTAAAGGATGCGGGGCAAAAACCTCGGCTAACAGAATTTCTGATTAGACCTTAGAGAAAAAATACCTACCACAATTAGAATGGTCAAACCCAAGCTGCCCAGCAAGGCTGTGGAAACCACAGCCTTGGGGAGATAGACAGCCTGACCTAAATTATTCCCCTCTTTGAGCAGTGGATTGGACAAGATGACCTGTAGTATCTTTGACAACAGATATCATTCATTCTTTGAGCATAGGTATACTGTGGTCATTGCCATAGCATCTGAATGCAAAAAGCATTACCATTTCAGTGATAACATGTAAATTTTATACATGTATACTTATATTTTAAAACATGACATAGTCTAGAGAAGTGATAATAAGATACAAGACATATTCAAATAGATCTTTATGACAGAATAATTTCTTTCAATCAGTAGTACTTAGGTTCTTGTTTCACAGTCCCGCTTTCTTGACAGAGACCTCAATTTTTCCTAAATGTATATTCTCAAAAAATAATTTGAATCAGCCTAAAACTAACTCCTTTAATAATATACATAATGCTAAGACAGTCTTGATCTCTGTTAAAATAATTATACATTTTATCCTAGTAATTGAAACTGCCTGGGCTGATAAGTCCAGGTTTGTACTTCATCTAATTTTTTGTGTCAGACATAGAGACAGTATATTTCTGAGTCCTGGTAGCTTTGGAAAACCTTAGAATATAGGAAATAGGAAACACTGACTTCTTGAAAGCAATTATTCCTGAGACCTTACAGTGACTATACTGACAAATATTTGAGGGTCATAAAAGGGAAGGAAAGGAGTCAATGAATTCCAATCAACATATCATCTACTTTCAAGAATTACTCTTCATGTATTTGTAGGGAAGAAAAACACAGAAATGTTTATACTAGAAGAAATTAAGTCTATTTATTAAAATTCACTGCTTGAAGTCTAACTTGTAAAGACATCACTACACTTCACTTTCAGAATTTTTTTTTTGTTAGAGACTGAAATTTCTAGTTGTCTAAATACCACCTAATGTAGAATTAACTCTGTTACCATATGAAGAAGTTCAAATAATCTTTCCTTTAGGAGTGCAAGGACTCCCTGGGGAAAAGGCAATGCCTCTCACAAGGTCGAGAGGTGGACCCATGTGAACCCCACGAGGTTCAATGAGGCCAAGTGAGAGATCCTTCACCTGGTTCATGGCAATCCCTGATATTAATACTGGCTGGGGGATGAAGGGATTGCTAGCAGCTCTGCCTAGAAGGAACTGGAGATGCTGGGGGGTGAAAGGCTGAGCATGAGCAGCCAATGTGCACTTGCAGATCAGAAAGACAACTGCATCCTGGTCTGCATCAAAAGAAGCCTGGTCAGCAGGGTGAGGCAGGTGATTCCTCCACTCTACTCTGTTCTGGTGAGACCCCACCTGGTGTGCTGTGTCCAGGTCTGGACTTCTCAGTACAGGAAAGAGATGGGTCTGTTAGGGAGGAGGGCTGCTGGATAGAACCATCAGAGCCTGGAGAAGAGAAGGCTCTGGGGAGACATTATTTGTAACTTTTGGATACTTGAAGGGGGCTAGTAAGAACAGTTTAAAAATGTAGATTTAGACTAGATATAAGTCAGACATTTTTTAGAGTGAGGGCAGTAAAACAATGGAACAAGTTGCAGAGAGGTGGCAGATGCCCTATCACTGGAAATGTTCTTGGTCAGGTTGGATGAGTCTTTGAGAATGTAATAGGTGTTCCAGAAATGAGATAACAGTGAAAGAAAGAAGCATATTTCAACTCCTCTGGCATCAGTCTCCAAAAAGGGACACAACCCCTCCTTACCCTTAGGGAGGAATTGTAGAGCATGAAGGGAAAAAAAAAAATATTAACACCTGGAAGGCAATTAGGCCTCTCTGTTGGCAAGTGGAGGCTTACTGGGTGGTGGTGATAGCCCATACATTTTAATTAAAGATCATCATAAAAATATTTTAAGTTTCAATTTTTTAAATGGATGTACCTGCCAAATGCTGATGTGTGGTCCTTAGGATCAGACATCGATTTCAGCCTTGGTAGAACCTTGGAGTCTTCCATGTGTGTTCTACCATGTGTGTACTAATGAGTGTAGCCAATGCACTCCCTCACTGAAAAATTAATAATGGTTTCTGCTGTGGCACAAAATGGAGTTTCTGAAGTCATGACTGGGAAGCTACAAATTATGTCCAGAACTCACTCCCCATATAACTCAGCTGTCTGACCAGTTGGGAAAGCAGACAGGAGGTGGTATTTAACAATTGATTATCCGTATCTGAGTGCTAATACAGCCACCCTAACAGCTGCTGTACCAAACATTGCAAATTTAACTGCTACTTTGCAAGCAGCTGTACACCCATTGATGATGGTGCTAGATATAAAAAAATATGTTCTTTATGGTTCCCTTGAAGGAGGAGGATAAAGAGAAGTTTCCTTTCACTTGGGAGGGAATACAATACAATACACCTTTAGCAGACTCCCACAGAGGTATAAATATTCATTTATAATTACTCATGCCACACTTGCTGAACTTTTGCAGAGTGACTCACTCCCCCAAGATGTGAAACTGTAACAAAATATATGGATGATATTCTGATTGGAGAAACTTCCCCTGAGAAGGTGGGGGAAGAGGCAGCAGCAACATGGCAAGCAGTAAATAAAACAGAAATAGAAATTCCATCTGGAAAATATCTGGGACCAAGTAAAGAAGGGCAAACCCTGAGTGTGGAAATTGGAGCATAAAGAGGCAGTAAAAATTTTAACTGAAGAGTTAAAATATCAGTCACTGGGACCAGGACACTCATACAACCCTATTATAGCTGAATGGGGTTTCTATATTTTATTACAGCATGTATGTAATTGAAATTACTGTTTTCTCCTGGTATATCTAGAAATTACCTTAATTTTTATGACAATAAATATGACTCAAATGAAAAAAATTGTGGTTTTCCCCATTAAATCAGACAAAATTTAATTTAACGGAAGTCTGACAAATGTTTGATGTCAAGTTAGTATGTTTGTTTGTGTAGAATTAGTTGCTTCCCCTCCCTCCTCCTCACCCTTTTATTTTCTTAAACCTGAACTGACTTAGGGATGGGTAAGGTTTCCATGTAGGTGAATATTTACATGAATAGATCTGGATTTTGTTTCACTTAAGGAACTTGTACTTCTGCACTTCGTATTTCTTGTCCACGATTTTATTCTAGAATTATATTACATACATAGGAAGCAAATTATAGTTAATATACTGAGTAATCTATGGAAGGTCAACAGACAGCTTGTATTTTTACCCTTTCCATTTTGTTAATTGATCTATTTAAACATTATGCCTTTTTTTTTTCTCATATGAAACATTTTTTTTTCCAAATCTCAGATAACCAAACTGGAATAATAATTATCAGTGTACCTACATGCTTCTGTACTAACCTATATTATTATTCAGATTTTATCCAGAACTTTGTATTCACTGCATGAAGCTCTTTTGCCTGTTTAAAGTACCCATTGTTCTTATTTTGGATTCATTTCACTTCTTAATGGACCAATGCCTAAACAGAGCATTTCTATTGAAATGATAAAAAAAAAGCTTAGCTTTGGCACTTAACAAACTGTAATGAAAATAACACAGGATAGTCTCCTGAATTTTGTTAAACCAATTAGTGAACCATACCCTTACACTTTCTTCTCAAAATAGTGAAATAAATTCAAAACCCCATCAGTTGGCTGATCAACTGTTCCAAATGATACTTAGTCCCAGTGAAATAAATTACTAAATCTCCATTGATTTCTTTAGTATTAAGATATCCTACAATAATAAATGATAAAAAATAGTCCACTAAGCTTAACATTTGGCATTAAACTTCTGATTTTGTTCTTGCCAAAGCTAGTGAATAACTCTTTACTTGCATAGAATTAGATTTGGAACTGAGAAAAATATGGAGGATATAAGCAGTATGATCTAAATAATACCTACCTGTCCTATCTGAAAACAAAATAAAAACCCTCACAAAAAGTTCTTACAGAATAAACCATTATATTTTATCTATAAATGTCTTCTGAAAATGTGTTTTACAGTAGTTTAATATCATGGGCATAGTGTAGCCCCATTAATTATGTTGTGAAGTAGTGAGAGGGTGAAAAATCTGCACTGGTCTAGTGTAACAGAAATTACATTTTTAATAGTTACATAGAAGATAAAATTAGGTAGAAAATGTCCTCACTGTTTTCTAGCATCCTACAAGAGCCAATAGCTTTAAAAAATTTCCAAACTATTAATTCAAACAACCCACAGAAGTTGTGAAGTTATTAAGTTATGAAGACCTCCTCCAATCCTGGCATTTTTTATTAACTGTGTGTGAGAGTAATTTGGTAATCCGAGACATCGGGCGACCCAACAGGAATGTACAAATCCCATCTGCAGGTAGAAATGCTTCTCTGCTTGCAGATGACAATATACACTAAATTGTGGTATAAAAATGTAATTATGTAATTATTTTTTTTGCCTTGTATGTGAGTGGTTGCAAAGAATAAACTTCACCCAATTTCTTATTCCTTTTCTGCAAAATCAATTCTTAAATCCCAGAACACCAAGTGATGGCACTTGAGAAAGCACTTGAGAAAGGAATGGCATGCTTTACTTTTACTCTGTGTTCCATTTTCTTTGGTGTTTTCATTATCCTGTGAGAGTATTCAGTACCATCAAAACCCAGGTCAAACATACCCACACCACCTACGGTGTAAAGAAATCTGGCTGGTAAGGAGAATCATTGAATCATAGAATGGTTTGGAACAGGTTGGTCAGAGCCGTATCCAACCTGGCCTTGAACACTTCCAGAGATGGGGCATCCACATCTTCTTTAGGCAACCTGTGCCAGTGCTTCACCACCCTCAAGGTAAAGAATTTCTTCCTACCATCTAACCTCAATCTCTCCTCTCTTACTTTAATGCAGTTCCCCTTTATCCTGTCACTATCTGCCCATGTAAAAAGTTTGTGTTTCTTTTTTTTCCTAGGCCCCCATTAGGTACTTGTCGTGCTCCACTACGGGGAACTGCGAGGAGTTATTTTAAAAACGGATGGTCGAGAACGAAAGGAAGCCAAACAGGGCAAACCTTGTATCTGGGAACCATTTATTGGTAGCAAAACGAGAGGGAAAACGAGTTGCCCGAGCGAAAGACGGCTAGAAGAAGAGACAGAAAAGAAGAAAGGAAAAGGATAAAGGACTGGGGGAGAGGCGAGAGAGGGGACAGAGACAAAAAGAGGGTGTTACCACCAGTAAATCAGGGCAGTGCTGTCAGCATCCAGGCNCCAGCGAGCAGCGGCGAGCCCTGACGGAGTTGGTTTTTATACCCCCCTGGCCCCTCCCAAAGGCTGCCTGCTAGCAGGGATCCATTGATCCAGTCCAACCTTCCTGTGCCATCCACTGGTGGAGAGCTCTTTGCAGCCTGGTTGGAGAAGCCCCTGCACAGTGTCCCTTCCTGCCTGCCTCGTGTGGGGTGTTGCCAGGTGAAGTGTCCGCAGAGAGAGGCTTCCCCCACTCCTGGCTGCCTCCTGCAAGCGGCACATGTGCACCCCTCCTCCACATGCCTCTGACAGCCCTGACAACCAGAGCTGAGGCAAACTAAAATGGCTGAATTGGCTCCTCACAGTACTGTAAGGCTGCTATGTGGTGTCCCCAAAGCCTTCTCTTCTCCAGGCTGAACAGGCCCAACTCTCTCAGCCTGTCTTCTTAGGAGAGGTGCTCCAACCTCCTGATGATCTTTATGTCCTTCCTCTGGACTTGTTCCAATAGGTCCACATCTTTGTTTTTCTGAAGACTCCAGCCACAGTACTCCAGGTGGGATCTCACAAGGGCAGAGTAGAGGGGAAGAATCACGTCCCTTGACCTGCTCTCTTGATGGATCCCAGGATGCAGTTGGCTTCCTGGGGTGCGAGCACATGCTGTTGGCTCATGTCCAGCTTTTCATCCATGAAAACCCCAGTCTTTCTCTGCAGAACTGCTCTTAATGAATTCTTCTCCCAGTGTTTATTCATTTCTGGGATTGCCCTGAGCCAGGTGGAGCACCTCGTACTTGGACTTGTTGACCTTCGTGGTGTTCTCATGGACCCACTTCTCAAGTTTGTCCAGGTCCCTTTGGATGGCATCCTTTCCTACTGTTGTGTCAACTGCACTGCTCATCTTCGTGTCATCTGCAGACCTGTAGAAAGTGCACTTGATCTCACTGTCTATGTCATTGATAAAGAAATTAAAGAGCACTGATCTCAAAGCTCCACTTCTCACTGGCCTCCAGCCGGACGTAGAACCATTGACCACAACTCTCTGGCTACATCCATCCAGGCAATTCCTTATCCACCAAGTAGTCCACCCTTCAAATTCTTGTCTCTCCAATTTGGAGAGAGTAAGTCATACAAGGAATGGCTGAGGGAGTAGGGGTTGTTTCGCCTGGAGAAAAGGAGGCTCAGGGGAGACTTAAGACTCTCTGCAACTGCCTGAAAGGAGGTTGTAGCCAGGTGGAAGTTGGCCTCTTCTCCAGGCAACCAACCATAGGATGAGAGGAAATGGTCTTAAGCTGCAACAGAGGAGGTTCAGGTTGGACATCAGAAAGAATTTCTTCACTAAAAGTGTGGTCAAGCATTGGAACAAACTGCCCAAGGAAGTGGTAGAGTCACCACCCCAGAGGTTTTCAGGAAACAACTGAATATGGCACTTAGTGCCATGGATTAGTTAACAAAGTGATGTTTGGTCAAAGGTCTTGTGAAAGGTTAGAGGTTTTTTCAAATGTTAATGATTCTTTGATTCTATAAATGATTGCACACAGCTTGTGTCATCCAGTTTCTGCTCTTATTTCTTCAGAGTTCAAGGAAGAACGTGGTGGGTTTTATCCTTTTGGGAAGTTTTATTAACTTTTTATTTGAAGGACATGTTCCTTACACAACACAGATGGAGTAGGAGTAATGTCACCAATATTCTGAGAATCCTTTGGTTAGTAAAAACAATAGTTATACAACAAACGATTATTTAGAATGCCTACTGTAATCATACTCTTGTATCTGCTTAACATCCCTAGCTCCTAGAGCAAAATAAGTAACATATATCTCAACAATATTAATACCAAATGCATAATGAATATTTGAATAGGAGCCAAAAGTAGCATGAAAATATGATGGAGTTCAAAATGATGTGGATGTTGATATCAAGGATAGGAAAATAATCAGTTTGCCCCATTTCTATTTTCTACTTTCGTTAGTTTTACACTCATAGACCAATAGGCTAATACTTTCTGCTTGAGTCTTACCAAGCACTGTCAATGTCTCCAAATATTTCCACAAGAGAAGAGCGCTTTGTGAGAAAGGAAAAACCAAAATAAACAATTTCATTGTTCCTGATAGTTAAAAAGGAGTTTCTGCAATATACTTTCTCTATAACTATTACATTATTGTATACATTCCGAAAATGAATTTATGAGATAGAATGTACATATTAAATACCTGTTTATGTAAGTTAAAAATATGCTATATTCTGCAAATCCTATTTCAGTATGATTTTCTCTTTTTTATGTTATGTTTATCAAATAAACTTTAGACCATTAACAAAATAGGCAGTATTACTGCCTTTAAAAATATTTTTAAAAATAACTATACTTCATATGCTAAAATATCTGATATCTTAAAAATCTATAAAAGCCTTTCTGCTGCACATTAAATCTATTTCTTTTCTGCACATTTACACCTTGTTTGATTATTTACTGTGTAAATTGTGTAAATTTCAACCAGTCTATCAAGCTTTGTCACTGAACTCAAAGAATTAAAAGCAGATTATAGGGAAAAAAATAAACACAAATTAATCAGCTGGCACAGATCTGTCATTTTCCATGTTCTTTATCTTTCCTTTGAACTTCACCATAATTTGTTTAGATTTATAACCATATATAGTGTTTGTCTAAAGCCCACTGAAGAAGAGACTTTACTCTAGATTGATTGAGCCATTCATCAATCCCACTATTATCTTTGAAGATATTTCCATCACATTTAGTGATCCAAAACCTGCGTGTCATAATGCTCTCTAGGCTGTTGCAAAATAAGTGCAATGGTTTTAAAATATCAGTTCAACTATTGCCATCTCTCACTGATGACAAAAGTTTAGATGAAAGTACCTGAAAAGAAAATGACTAGTTACTCTCTGCTGTGAGAGTCATAGTCATAAATGCAATAAGATCTGACAGTTTAAATTTAATGTTTTAACATTTCAGTATGTTTTAAAAGGGGAAGATCATTTTATATTGAGTGTTTCACTGTCAGCAGAAACAGAGGGATAATGAAAGTAGAATTCCATCACTAGTTTTGTGCAGAGGTTTTGGCAATTAGGACTGCAAATAACAATTCAAATTAGATTTGAGTGGTGGTAAGCGTTGCTAATTTAGATGACAAAACACTCAATATAACTGGTTCAGTATGGAATATATTTTATATTTTCTACTGTGAAGTTTTCTAGTATCTGTGACTGCCTGTGCTTTTACAATGTGTGTAATATGTAAAGTATAATATATTCTATGATATTTAAGGAAGAAATGTAATGTTCAGATTTCCTAGTCTTATTTCATTCTGCTTTTCTAGATGCATAATTTACTGTTTAATCATTTGCTAAATTTACGTATTGCTTTCATGATTTTTCTTTCATGTATCTCTGTTAAAACTTCACATCTTGATGTCATGTTTTATTTTTGATGTAAAAGTGTTCTGTCAAAATACCCAGTCAATCAATCAACAAGTAATTAAGCAGTAAAAAGTATATTCCTTATGGAACTGCTGATGTGGGCTTTCGTTTTGTTTTGTGGGTTTTTTAAAGTAGGCAATTTTACCTTATCTGAGGTACTATATAGGAATAAAATTTATTCTGTAGAAGTTAACAGGGTCCTACTTTATCTGACTGCTAAAGCAGTGTAGTGTAAGCTTTCAAAGGCAAGTAGTGTCTAGTCACACACAAACAATGAAATCGCTCCAGGAATATATTTTATCACCATTAGGATTAATTCCACTGCCACTGAAGTCAAAGGGAGTTTTCCCCTTAGAGTGAATGATTAATTAGGACTTGCTGATAATGAAAATGTGAGGCTCAGGGAAATGAGGCAAGAAAGAAATGTGAGGCAAGAAACAAAAACTTCCCATATATTCCTTTCTGAAGAAAAAGAATGATGTAATAATTCAGGAAAATTTTATTTTGGTGGTGTCAAGCTGCTGGTAATCCATCACAGGAGTGAGGTTTTCAAAGACTTAAATTCGTCATGATATTTTTGAACTAAGTTAACTTGTAAATTTTGGTTAATGTATTAAGATCTGTCATCTTTAACAACAAGTGTAGTTTTGTCTGGAGTCTAAGCTACCTTTGTATAAGGTAATTTTATTTCTGTCAGAAAGTTAGTTAGAAAGGAGCACTTGAGACCTTAATATTGTTGACTATGAGGTACTTTTGCCAAGTGAGTAAATCTTAGATAGCAGATAATTGAGAATAGAAGGCTAAAGATTCAAAAGAGACTTCCTTCTGTGTCCAAGAACATGCCTTCAAGTATCCATGCTCATTAAATAACATGTCTAGAAGTCTGTTGACTAAGAAAAGATTTTTTATAAAGCACTTAATCTAAACTAAATGCTGTACTGTACTTGAAAAACATTTTATGGGATTCTAGGGGGTCTGATCAGGAAAAAGTTCGTATTTGTCAGAGTTCTACATCAGGCGGGCATCTGGGAGGGAATCTTTTGCCAGTAAACATTTCTCAGAACTTAATCCACTTCTCCACTCTTCTAGAAGAACCAAATTCTGATGTGAGTGCCTCTCTTCATGTCAAATGGTGGAGCTCTCATATTATCTATAAAAAGTATTTGGGGACAGTTACAGAAAGAATCTGAATTTACAATGCGATCATTTCTTTGTTCAGGGGAGAAGTGGGAGACTGATGTTCAACAAATATTTACATATATAAGACTGAGAACTTCAAAGTACTTCTTTAAAGAGAGAACTCAGCCATGGGCTCAAGAATGCCACGTGTCAGACATATCAAGGAGGAGTTACAGTGAGATAAATTTCCTCCCTCACCTAGGATATCCTGCGGCCTTGTGCTTTATTTAGTTTGTTATTTAGTTATGTATTTATTTATAGTTCTGTTGTTTGTTTGGGGTTTTTTTGGGTGAGATGAGGCTTTGCTTCCAGTGACAGTTGCAAGTCACCACTAGAGATGACAGCACTGTCAGTGGCCAGATGTCTACATCACACAAATTAGTCTCTCTCTGCCTCACTCCCTTTTTCTCTATTAGTCATCTTTTCTTGGTTATCTTTCTATCTGTCACCAGCTGTCTACTTTTACAAGTTCAGTGCACTTTTATAAAGCTACTGAAAATCATAATTGAAAAAAATTCACACTTTATCATAATTACCCTATTTCTTTAACAATCTAATTTTAAATTTGATTTGTATGGAAACCAAATTTTCTACCTCCATAATCTAAAAAAAATAGTGAAGCAGAATCACATTTTACTTCAGTTCTTCAGCTGGTGAGACTAGGCTTCCATTTCATCCTCTGTGAGAGCAAATTTTACACTGAAATATTGGTCATGCAGAGTAATATTCTAATGTATGCTGCTCCACAATGAATTTCTGCTAAGTTTTCCATAGAGTGGAGTCACTTTTTGTAACACTAAGAGATCACATGTACTCTCAGATCTTCTTCGAGACATTTTGTTAGATAAAAACATATTGAATTGTAACAGTAATTAGTAAATGGCTAAATGTCTGACATGCTCCCAGGGGTTTGTTTGCCAAGATGATATTTTATATAAACTGTAATTTTCATGGACTTTTCCAACTCAGCACTGTGAGGAATGAGGTATAGTAGCTTAACAGAGAGGTAAATACATGCATATCAGTACTTATTTTAAAGGAACAACAAAATTTTGAAATGAAAATGGTTAGGATACTTTGGCAGTGATGATGAGAATGGTGCCTCTGGTAGGAAAAGAAGTAAACATTCCTGCTAGTCCCCTGTAGTTTTTTCCTTTACAGCTCAGTTAAGTGCAAGCCAGTTTCAATTCTTCCGTGTTTTTCTTAAAATATTTAGACATTAATGTGAAGATATTAAGGTTTCACAGAGCTACAGTTTTTGTTATATTTATGGAAGAATAATATTTGGAAGCTCAGAAGTTCTCTGCTCATCACATACATCTGTCAAAGGAGAAAGAACATAAAGTTACTTGGGTTTCCTTCCATAAAGGTAGACATTGTGTCCTTAGACATTTACATTTCTTGAAGCTGAACACTACTCTGAAAGCATAACTTTTACTTGTAGATGTAAAAAAACAAGTCCAAATACATGGCAAATTAGATTAATGTCTTATTAATGAAAAAAAAGGTTTTAAAAAATAGCACAATCCTGACTGCTGACCTTAGAAAGACATTCTATTTGAAGGTGTCAGCACATTCCATTTGAGTCAGTATAAAATATTGTCAAGTAAGGTGGTATTTTCATTGTTGGGGATCAGAGACTTCAAAGAACAAAATTGATTTTGATATACTAGGAACATCAATTTAAAAGAAAAAATACGGACTCCTAAATTTGCTTACAGTCTTATCTTTCATTTCTGGATGTTTTAACTAGTTCTACCTCATCTGTTCTTCAGCTCAGATAAGAGAAATAGATTAAAGATTTTTCATTTAGAAAAGGCAGTTTTAAATTATGTTAAATTCCTTCTGGAAACAAGCTTAAAAGATTTATAAATCTCATCTGATAATACAACAATACGTCAATTAGGACTTAATATTGACTGTGAGATAATTGCCAAAATGCAATATATTCATTCTACCCATTCCAATGGGTGAAATATATTCTGCTCATTTATACTACAAACATGTTGACAGGGGAAATTGTTACGCATATTGGCAGTATTATCATGGTAAGAGCTGCAGGAAGTTGTGCTCAGTGAATCCTCTTTTCACTCTAGAAGCCAGCATTCCAGAATAAAGCCTGTCACCAAAAGTCAAACAACAGTGTTTCAAACCCGATTTTTTTAAAGCCATATAATTCATACTTCCTTATTGCAACCATACTTTTGTTAAAACATCAGGAGTTGATTAAACTTTTATCCTTCCTTTTAAAGTGGAAGAACTTTTTTTTTTCCCAAATCCGGTGTGATTCCATTTATATGTACTTACCATATTATCACTCATTGTAATATACAGTGAAGTCATTCTTGTGGAAGTAATTTTGCAATGTCAAACTAAAATGGAGGTAGATTTTTTTCAATTACTTTATGAATCAAATGTCAAATCAACTTTCTGTAGGAGTTACAAACTAATTAATGTTACTTGGGGTATGCAAGTTGAGGAAATTTACACCCAGTAATACTTCCAGGTGTGTAGGGTTTTTTGTATAAACAGGAGAAATTTTGGGGAAAAGCATATTCATACTTTTTTGCTAGAACACCTGGAGTTTGAAAAGGTAGGTAATTATTTTAAATACACAGAATTCATAGCAACCTCTATAATCCATCTTTATCTAAAACATTTTACATCAGGAATGACTACATTTTATCATGTGTACCCTTGAGTGACCTTGAGGTACCATACATTCAATAAACAAGATCATTTTGTTTATTATATGTATTTTAACTCATACATACTCTGAACTTGGAAAACCACTACACTACCTACAAAAAACTGTACCACAGTTTCAAAATATGAATATGAATCTGTCTCTGTTTTGCATGAAACTGGTACAATGAAAAGCAAGTAAAGCAGATTAGCTCCTGCCTGGTGAACTGCTGTAGCTCAGCTTTCTAGCTAAGCATTTAGACTGGTTCAGTGTTTTCATTCTAACACTGATCAGTCAACAGAAATTACATACAGTCATTAGAGAATAAAAGTAGCAAAGTAAAAGTAGTACATTTACATCTGCATGCAGGTTTGGGGAAGATTTTATGTGCTTTTAATTCGTATTGGTGTATTAGGTACATTATTAATTTCTACTGTATCTGGAAAATATTAAAAGGATAACAAAATCATAACAATGTATGCATGAAATCCAAATTGCAAAATGGTCTGGCACCAAAAAAATTATATTGGAATTGGATTTGCTGCGTAGGAAAACCACCAGATTTAACCTAACATAAATATTTGTTTCTGCTCCTAAGAAAACAGAGTATGTTAATATAAATAATAAATGATGTTGAATAAGTTATAATCCATATTTACTATATGTAACATTTTTCATTTCAGAAAAGATCTTGCAACTCTACACAATGATATGCAATAAACAGAGAACACACTCATCTCACTTAGTCTGCGAATGAAAACAAAAATTCAGTTGGAATATACCATGCCTCATAATAGGCTGTGATACAGCTTTAGATACATCATTAGTGGCATGCCATTTCTCGTTCTATAAAGTGAGTTCTATTGAATAAAACATAGTGTAAAATTTTTTTCAGGCAGCAAGAAATTGCAGAGTTTCTAGACTGCATATGAAGGAAGCGACTTTGTTTTCAAAGAGAGAAGCTACTGCAAATATATTACGTTTTCACCTGTAAAGGAAAGGGGAACATTCTCTCCTTGATACAGAATCTAATAGTTTGACATCGTGCTTTGGTATCAGGTACTACATACACAGAAAAGCATTTAATATATAATCATTAAATTCTACAATCCTGCAGGCCATAATACAAGAACTGTAGTACAGAATGTAGTTGTAATGTACTTTTTCTTTCTATTTCTACTTATTCAGTCTTAGACGTACTCATCTGGTAAACACATGTATGCAAAATATTTTTTGTCTCTGAGCAATTCTATTCTTTGTGGATCATGATTGGAGTGCAGCCAGAAAACTATTTGTAGGCAGAGAGGTCTATGGACAGCACTGGTGGTGTCACTTTTGAGATCTGTCCTTTAGGGCAATGTCCTTACAGAGGACATTCTTATGAAATGATGCATTAGTGAAACACAGATTTCAACCTCATAGAGCTGAAGAGCATCTGTCTAATATACCGCTGGGCAATAGCCACTTTCAAATTGTATTTTTACCTGTTTCTAACAAGTAATTGCGGTATGCTGGAGAAACACTAAAACATTCCTTTTCCTGTTCAGAAATTAGGCCTACACCTAGCATGTTCAGTCACTTTGTATTCTCTGGGTGCAGTTGAGAATCAGGGCCCCTGCATGCATTCAGGATCAACGATAATTTTCTGCCACTTAAATAAGAAGCTAAACCATTTTTTGTTAGCTGGCATGCCATAGCACAGTAAAGAGAGATAAGGAACTCAGTTCTATTTTCTTGTAATCAAAAATTTTGGCAGAAAATAAGCTGCAGCAGCATATTGAGCATAAACAACTGAGAGCCTCTATTGACTTTGGTCTCTTGCTAGTGAAAACAGTAGGCAAAAAAAGGAACAATATATATGCAATGTCAGACCTCAGACTAAGTTTGCAGAACTGCAAGTGAAGATACCTTTATCTTTGTGTTTATAACCATTATGTTTGATTTGGAAATAATTCTGAATTGATAAATATAGCCATACATTTATTTGCTATTTTGCAGTTTCATTTTTGGAAGTGAAACTTCTTTAAGAAAGTCTCTCTGGGAAAAAAAAAAGATACTTGAAACAAATAGATTATTCAGTTTATTTACCTAAATTTTAAGCATTTATTTATAGTTCAGTACTGCTTGGAGACTGTGGGCAAATCTATGTAAACATGTGAGATGTTAAGGAGGAAGAAATTCAGTCTCATCCTAAATTTTTAAAGTCTGATAGAGTTCCTTGACATCAGACTCATAAGTCAGCAATTGGTCCGGAAGTATGATGGTATCACTTTGGCCAGGAGTTGAGTTCAGTGCAAATGGGCTAAGTATGGTGAGCCAGGGTAAACAGGAAAATTTGTGTGAACCTTTGTGTGAACCACAGGTCAGCAACTAACTGAAGAGATAAAACTGAAGCTGCTGGAAAGGTAGATCACAGAATCATTATGAACCAACCTGGCTGGCGGCTTCGGCTGACACCTGGTTTGAAAGACCTTCTGAGAAAGAGGCTGAAGGAACAGAGTTATGTGGGCATGGAACAAGGCACAAGGAAGGTGCTCGAGGCAGACCCCACTGGGTGTCAGAGCCAGACGGCTGCCAGAGCCAGACGTGGAACCTGGTCAGAGCCTGCCCTTGCAGTCCCAGGGAAGGTATCAGCAGATAGTGCATGTCCGGGTGGGGCAGAAATTGATGGGGGAAGCTTTTTACTGATACCGACCCTATTGCCTACTTCTCTGCTTAGTAACAGTTATACTATTTGTGTTCAGACCTTCAACTCTAGTTCAGACAAAATTAATTCTAGTTCATATAAGGGATTTAAAATAGCTTGGCTGTTTCTTCTTTCCATTCTTTTTGGGTTTTGGATTCCTGTGAAATGAGAAGCAGAAATAATGAAATGCTTTGGTATGCAGTATTTTTGTGTTGCTGATATTCTACAGCAACGAGATTCCTCCACAATCAGAAAATTACTTTCAGATTAAAAATACAATACTTAGCAGTTCCCAAACTGTTCTTTTTCAAAAGCAGTTGAAATCTCCTTGAAGGTTTTAGGGGTTTACATCTTGCATCAGTGAAGAAAACCAATATTTTATTGTAAGCATTTCCAGAAACAGACTTAATTTTCATATCCTCAAATGAAGTAGCTTATTTTTGTTAAACTTACACTTGAATATTGGAATATCATACTAAGTGTAAGCATCCTTAACACAGCATCAGGACATTTGGAGCCTGATACAGTGCAATTTTCCTTGATTTTGAAAGGAAAATAACATCTGCTACTTCCTCATAAGGGTTTTCTGGAAATTGCCATGTTAGCTTAAAGCATTTTGGTTTCAATTAATTCATATTTCCCAGTTTGAAACAACAACAACAACAAACCTCTTTGTTATCTCACATAATTGAATGCTGTATAACTACACAAATTTCAACTATGCACTTGTGTAAGTGCTGCTTGAAAAACACATACGCTAGAAAATACAAGTCCTCTGGAAGAGACTGTTCTTACAGCATTAAAACTTATCATAGGTTTCAGAAAAAAATGAATCAGATAGTTTCACATCCATCACTGTGGCTGTGGCTGCTTTTTTCTTTTTCAGGTGACTAGGGTCTACCAGAGAAATCCTGTGGGTCCACCAGCCTGTTTTGAGTAGTGGCAGTAGGATATATTGTTTAGAAGAAGACACGATTTTTGATACTTAAATGAGGTCAGTAGCACTTGCACCTATCTGGCATTCACAGTAGTTGAATTAGAACACTACAGAGTGAATTCTGCCAATTCCATTGGGTTTTCATTTACAGATAATATAGTTTACCTCCATTTCAGTGATATTTGAACATGCAGAATTTTTAGTTCTAAGCTATACTTTTTTCTAAAACTTGCATTAGAAACTTTCATTCATTTATTTTGTGCATATGCAAATGTATTGGATCTGTGGTAGAATTTTCCATGTCTTTTCCAGCGACAATTTACAGTACTCCAAATTTGTCTTCAGCTGTTAGCACTTCTATCTTCTCCTGCTATGAGACATCAAATAGAAACAACATAAAGATTGTAGAGAAACAGAAAGTGGGGTCCATGAAAATATTTGGCTCTTGTCAAGGGTTATTAGAGTGTAGAATTGCTGTTAAATATGTTGTCAGAATAACGTTAGGTATAAATACGTGTTTTACAGTCTTTGCTTTATCTTATGGAGCCATATTTTGTATGTGGTTAGAACTACCTTTTGCAGCAGAAACTTGTGTCTGTTCTTGTTTGCATGGACACCGCCCACCTGACATACATTTTTGCCTTTTGCATTGGGCTGTTTCTCTTATTTGATGATGAAGAGATGTGAAATCTTTCTTTGTATGCTGGAGTCAGTACAGGATATCAATTTTTCGTCCTTTGCATGCCATTATCTTTCCTCACTCTTCTAATCTTTTTCAGTTTCATTATGTTAACAAGAGAAATATAGTTATATGTCATTACTTTTGAAAAGAAAGCTAAATCATATTTTAGTGGAACTTGTTTATTTGACAAGGTGGGGGGCTTTTTTGATATTGTTTGTTTTTTTCTTTCTGCTGTTTGAAATTGTGCTGGTTTCAGCTGGGGTAGACGTAATTTCCTTCACAGTGGCTGGGATGGGTCTGTGTTCTGGATTTGTGCTGAACACAGTGTTGATAATATAGAGATGTTTTGTTATTGCTGAGCAGGGCTCACACAGAGCCAAGGCCTTTTCTGCTTTGTGTATTATCATGCTGGTGAGGAAGTTAGGGGCGCATGGGAGGCTGAGAGGAGATACAGACAGAACAGGTGACCTAAATTGACCAGCTGGATATTCCAGACCATGTGACATCATGCTCTGTATATAAAGTGGGGGGAAGAAGGGGACATTTAGAGTGATTGCATTGGTCTTCCCAAGTCAGAGTTACCTGTGATGGTGCCCCACTCCCCGGGGATGGCTGAATACCTGCCTGCCCATGGGAAGTGGTGAATGAATTTTTTGCTTTGCTTGTGTGTTCTGCCTTTGGTTTTCCTATTAAACTGTCCATATCTCAACCCACGAGTTGTTTATCTTTTACGCTTCTGATTCTCTCCCCAGTCCCACTGGTGAGGTAGGAAGCAAGCGGCTGAATGTGACTTTTACATAAACATGAAATCTTTGTTCATAGGTTTCTATATCTCCCTCTGTAAGAAAAACTGTCAATCCTATATATAACTGATGATCTTAGAAGGGGCAAAATAATGGGCAGTTAAATCCTGGTCTATGCTAGGATCTCCCACAAAACAAATAAAAGTTGGTAATTAAACCAGCAATAAAACCCTAAAACAAACCTATGATTTTTTCCTGTAACTGTAAGAATGAAGAGAACACACAATAATACATACAGTTCTACAGAGGTTTTTTTTTTTTCAAATCAGCATGTCTGTACAGTTCCCTTAGAAAAAAAAATCCTCATTTTAGAGAAATATTCTTGTTTAACATTTTACATATATATATGTATTTTATATATATATACACATACGTATATACATATATCCACAAAAGAAACTCTATTGTGATGCATAAGGTATATATGTCTTGAAATTGCATAGAATAGAATGTATATTTAGTATAAAATTTAGTATGATATGTAAAATAAAATTTAAAATCAATGAAAGATTTTCACAATGGAACAAAATGCAGAGCTGGATCTAAGAAATTGCTGAACTTAAATTTTGAAAGTGGTGTGTGTGCATAAGAAAGATTTGAAATTTATTTTTAAAAATTTTAGGTTTTTGATATGTTAAACAGTAAGATGAATATATAGCAATAATTATGATTGAAATATGATCTTTTTCCTATTTCACTGGCTGGATGCAAACAGTACCAAAATATAACACTTCATCAGACATACAGTTTAAAACCATTGGTTAATTAGATTTTTTATGAATTCTCTAATAGTCCATATTTACACTTTATTTTTGCCATACATGTGAACTAAGGGACTACAGTAGTAATTTTTTTAAGACCCTGTTTGAGCCTCTGAAATGTTTATATATTTATTTGCTTTTTTTTTTGCCACTGCCACATTTAAACCAATTTTAGAGTTTAGATACAAAGTTAAAATTATGTTTTCCAGAAATTTCCAGAGGAACTGTGACTGGTGGAGAAGCTAGCCAAATCTCTGTATAGTATATAACCTATATCAGGTATAGATATAAGAAATTATAAGCAAATACATATATGTTTATACATTGAAACAAAGTGAATTTTCTTTATTCAGGGTATTTTGTTTTTCTATTTATGTATAAATATTTACACATTAAAAAATTGTAACATACTAATGACCCTTAAAAATACTATTTATCTTAAACACAGACCATGCTTTTAGAACTATAGAATTTTTAATATAGACAACATGTAATATTTTATGTTAAAAGATATTTGAATTTTTTTGTGAGTTTATTAGTTATTTCAAAGACTGCTTTCAGGAACATGACACTACCTTGGATGCTCTAGAAATAACCTTCTCCACTTTCACTAATTTTTGCTACTAGACAGAGAAGAGAAATACCAAATAATTCAAAGTCAATGAAAAGAAAGAATATATAGGCAGACTGTGCTAAGAAAATTTGGGAAAATTAATGTGAATAGATTCCATGACTGAAAAGGAATAAAGTACTTGGGTCTTCACCTTGCTCTAAAGGAAGGAAGAAATCCTCCTTGTTAGTGGTGTCACAACTCTCCTGGAAAGATTTCAGGGTGATGCAGCAAAACCTTCTCAACCCTGCCCAGCAAACACAGAGTCTCAGGAGTTGCACACGGGCAGTGTTTGCATAACACCACCCAGCAGTGCAGCAAATACTGGGAAAGCTTTCATGAAGTATTTTAAACTGGTTTATCGAGGCTTCTCTGTGTTGGGTTGGCCTGTGAATATATAATACTGGTAACTATACTAATGAATCAGACTATAAGGCTGTTAAAACTTTAATTGGAGCAACAGTAAATTATTGGTTTCACATATGAGGCATTTTCCTTTTTGTTTGTAGCAGGATTTTGAATTTAACATTTTACATAAATAGAAGGATATAATTATTGTTTTCAGATTACAGAGTAAATAGGTTCAATTGAGGTACATAATAAAATAAAAGTATTATACTTTCTTGTGCTGTGGTTTTTCAAAGATATGTGTTGAATTTTACAAGGCTGCTCCCTGCCATTTGCAAGGATTGCTCCATAAACTTACTGACCAGATGTGTTTGTGAGTTGGGTGAGTCTTTTAAAGTTATTTGAACACCTTCAGGAAATGCAGCAGTGTATGAATGCATAGAAGCAAAGAAATGTCATTTTACAAGTTTTAGAAACATCAAATGCCAAGAGTTTCATTATGCAGAGGAAGGATCCCAGAGGAACAGAAACCCATTTGTTTAAACAAAACTAGAAGGTGGACTGCCAGATTTGCCAGCTAAGCATTTGCACCTGGCTGACAATATGTTGATACAGATGGTAGCTAATGCAACATTTGGCCATGTTCTACATTGGCTGGAATAAAATATTTTTCTTCGGAACATCAGGTTAATATTTTAGCTTCATTATATTTAGGATAAAACCTACAATGTTAAATAAATAAATGGATATAAAAGATACATCTATGCACATTTTGCCTTTACTGGGGACCACAAAGAATCCATCCAGTCATGAAAATGCAGATATTTGACTAAGATTACCAAGGATAACTACTTCTCATGTGAGGAAAGCCTTTTTTTCCATGGTATTTATTTATTAAATTATTATAAAATAGACAGAAAAAACAAGCAGACCTGTTTGTTTAGGTTTTCTTCACTTTCTAGGTCTGTCTGGGATGGAGTTAATTTTCTTCATAGCAGCCTGTGAGTGCTGTGTTTAAGATTTATGACAATATGGTGATTATAACAAAGCAGTGTTTAATCCATTGCTCAACTGTTTGCACAGCACCAAGGGTTTTTGCTTCTTATTGTGTCTTGCCTTCTTCCCTTCCTCTCTCCTGTGAGTAGGCTGAGGGGGCAAGAAACTGGGAGGGGACACAGCTGTGAAAACTGACCCGATTTGACCTAAGGCATAATTAACAACGTACAACTCCACACTGAGGATACTGCTCTTCCTAGGTAACCTTTGCTCAGACACTGCCTGGGCATCAGTCTGTGGGTGGCAGGTGGTANGGCAGTGGGTATTGTGTTCTCTTTTTCTCTTTTTTTTTTTTTTTTTTTTTTTTTTTTTTCCCCCCTTATAAAACTGTCTTAATCTTGATCCATTTTTTTTCTTGGTTTTTGCCCTTTTGATTCTCGCCCTCTGTCATGCTAGACTGGTTGGTACTTAGTTGTCAGGGTTCAACCCACCACACTAACCAGACCTTTACATATTTGCTGTACACAAAGGTAGGATTTTTATGCCATTTTTCTATGGGTTTTTTTGTTTGTTTTAATAAATTTGGGAGGGTGTTAAATTTTATTTTAATTTTACTGTGGTGTTCCTACCTCTAAGTTTAACATACTTTAACACATCTTCCTGTCAGGTCAACTCCAGGTTTGTAATTGTTCCATTTCTCTGAGGCCTTAAATCCAATAGATAAAATTATCTACATTTACTATGCAGTTATTTACACTGAATAAATTATTTCAAATTTCTGAAATGCCATGTATGTATGGCAACAACTTAGTGGTCCTACTTCAAAGTGATTTAGCTTCCTCTTCTTTATGCAGCTTCTTCCCCTGAAGTAAACCCAGTGGATGCAAACAATACAGTTCCAGTTGTTTGACAACTGTTTGATATGTCAGATGTAAGATGAATCTTCTTTTGAACATCGATTCCCATGTCAACAGCCAAGAATGTCAATAAATTAAGTCTCAGTTTTTCAGCATATAAATAAAATTACCTAATAAGTGCTCATTTTCTTTTCTAGGATTTATTCTGGTTTGACAGGTAAGACTGTGAATATTCAATTATTTTAGCAATAAATTCTTGGCTTGATATATAAAATTAGTTTTCCCTTTCCCATAAATACGATTTTGAGTAAAGCAAACAGACTAGCTTAAAATACTGCTAAAGTGATTTGCACCAGGAGGTGTGCTTGTGTGTGACAAACATCTGAAAAACAGGCTAATAATACTTGCTCATTACCACTTTCTTGATAGTTCATTTCTGCTTGATTTTTTTTTCTGATTTTCATTAAAGTGGAAAGTCTGGATTCATTTACTGAGACAAAGAGGTTCTTTGGGAGCTAAAAAGATTTTTTTCTATGGTTGAAAATACTAATAAGGTCTACATGCTGAGGTTTTACATGTGCATGTCTGTGTAAATCACATTGCTTTTATATCATCCTCTTCTATACTGCTGTTGTATTCCTGCTGTTTCCATCTCCAAGACTATTATTTGAAGTCTATTGTATTTTAAAGATACAAATATACTATCAAAATCAATCCAGATACTTCTCTCTATCCTTCAGAAAACTGGGTAAGGAGTGAGAAGAGACATAAACTACCCCCTTTAGATGTATCAAGTGCTATCACTATGGAACAAATGAGCTAGCTAAATGCATTAGTCATTATAAATCTGAAGAAAAACCTTGAAGACGTATTCAGTATTTATGTTTATTTCAGGAACTGAAAAACGGTTGCATTACAATTGGAAAGAAAATTGGCAGAAAGCTGGGAGCACTTCAAAGAACTTCTGCACTCAGAGAAGCTATAGCAGGAAGAATTAAAGTTTTGTTTTCAATTTCTTTACATAATAGGTTTATACAAAAAGAAATATCTATGTAGCAGAAGTACACCTGTCCTCTCTGAGCACAAAGTACAGCAGCTGATTCAGGAATCATCCTTCTATTTCAGTGCATGCATTTTTGGAACATCTGGGTTAACTCTTACATTTGAAATAGACAAGTATGGTTTTAACTATCTTGCTTTGGAGCAATTACCTTTTTTATTTACATTTTTTTTTAATGATAAAAATGGGCATGACCAGACTGGAAAGAAACTGAGTTAATTTCTCCACTTACCCCTCCTCTCCTCAGTTAACAGTAGAAAAACATTTACCTTGTAAGTCTCTTCATATTCTAGTTTTCATACACAAAGTACAGTTTCTCATGCTGTTAGAGGTAAAACATGTTTACTTGAAAACAAACAGAATCTGTTAGGTTGGATACATGATATAACGCATTGCTTCTTTTCAATAATTGTTTCAAAGGTTCCATGAGATCTGATAATGAGAGGCCAAGATGAGGTTAATCGCAAAGGAAAAAACTCTGTGCTAATATAAATTTGAACATGTACAAAGATTTCCATGGAGTTGAATTCTCCACTGAAATTTTACTTACACATGGCAAGACTCCACAGAAGAGAAATTGATGTCTAAGCTGAAATCTGCACACAAGAGAATTTAAACAGCTCAGCAAAAGGAAAACCATTTAGTAGCATTTAATTCTCAACATGGCTCAGGCTAGAGACTGTTCCCAAGACAGTTCAGTTGTGATAATCTTGTTTTAGAGGGTAAGAGAACTCAATAGTATGGATAAGGCCTATTCTGTGTTTATTTCCTAGACGGATAGTCTGGAATTGGTTATTAGACATAGCTACTATGATATATTCACATACATGTCCTATACATTGTCCTGAAACCTTATCATTTTTACTCTTTTCTAGCAATAAAATCTACACAATTAAAATCTAATTTTTTTTTTAGGAGAAGAATGAAAATTTGTATTTGTTTCTGATGTAATTATTGAAGACGTTTGCAGGTCTACTTGAAAGTATTTTTAAATATTTTAGAGAATTTGGCTCATGATAGATCAAATTCCCTTACAGTGCAGATTAATGATTAATTTACTGACTAGGTCACCCTAATGTGTCATGGACATGACTGATTTGTCTCAGGAGAGGGCATGCAGTTGATTCAGTTCATAGATATGATATTTGAAATGCCTTAAGGTATTTCAGGCCTCTATATGGGAATGTCTTCTCTAACACAAAACCTATAGGAGACTCTTACCCTTTTGGACTAACAAGTAGTTATGGGATATTGAAAACCATCTCAGATAGTACTAGATGTTTGTGTTTGAGGAACTGCACTGTGCCTTTTGATAATGCGATCGCTAAAGTGCAACTCAGTTGATCAGATATTAGGCTCTATTTAGAGAATCAACTCCTCAGAGCCCATTGGACTGTTTACTAGCTGATCATGATAGGAGCTTGAATACTGTATGTAGACAACTGATTGACTTATGAAGCCAAATAACTGGTAAAAGCTGAACTGCTTTTTCTTGTTCCTGTATATGTAATTAATTGACAGTGCATACAAGCTAATGTGATTTAATGTACAGTACAGTTAAAAAGTGTCATCCCAAGCCATTTTATTGTTTTCACTTTCTCCAGAATTTTTTTTTTTAATTTTAATATTTCATTTCATCAATTTCTTCTCCTGCCTCTTTATTTCACTTAGTTCCCTGATTTCAGGAATTCAAGGAGTATCATTTTAGCGAGGTTTGGTGTATTTCACTGCACCTCACTTCATCTCAGTCCATTTTGTTGCAGTCACTACATTTCCAAATATTCTTTTTTTTTTTTTTCAGCTGCATTTTATTTTATCATATCTCCTTTCCAGAGTGTTTGTTCCACTGTGTTTTCTGATTTCAAGATTTCAGTGATCTGCATTTTATAACTTGTTTCTTCTTACTGACCTATGACAATCATTTCATGTTCCCTAATGACATTGACAATTTTTCTGAGTACTTAAAATATATTGTGTATCTTCTTTGGTTATTTTTTCCTCTAGATTTGCAATGATAGATAATAGCCAATCCGGAGCAAATATTGGTACATTTCAAGAGAGAAGCCAATAATCACAGACTTCATAGTTGTCACCCAGAATTATCCTTTTGATATCATGCATGGCATTCTTGCCCCATTCTGTCAGCATTATGGTTTCTGCCAGTTTGCCATGAAACAGCTCTATATGATTTACTGAAAAACATAAAATTCAACTGAATACAAGAACTAAATAAAAAACTTAGCCTGGGAAAGTCAGAGACTTTGTATTTTAAAGAGAAGGAAGCACCTGATATCCCTTAAACTTTCTTTTTTTCTTTCATCTTTCTGACGCTACTTTTCCTATCAAGTTTTATGTATACAGTCCCTTCCATATCTAATTTTTGGATATCTAATTTATTTGTAATAGGTATTAATATTTTTATTTTTTGTTTTGCCTTTGGCCTAAAAGAAAATTTGATCCTGTCTTTTGACAAGTGAATAAACTCCATCAGCTCCAGAGATAGTTTCAGTTTTTATTTTTATGGATTTCTAATTCTTTCTTACAAAGATGAAAGATAGAACAGAATATTAAATAAAATGTTTTAGTGGTATTTATTGAAGATTTTTTTAGCTGTTGGATTTTATTTTCTTGGGGAGGGAGAGTTTCTTCCACTTTTTGGAAAGTTTGGGTAGAGATTTCCTTGTTCACCCGTAATAAAAACTAAACCTGTCTAGCCTTATGGTTTATTGTGAGTTTTGCAGGATCAGCTGGAGTCCCAGTCTATGTTATGATTTTGCTAAGATCTTTGGATCTTAAAGATTTCTTAACTGGGCTATTAATAACAGACTTCAATGTGTGTTTAGAATACAGTCTTTGATTTTTGGTATGATCCATAAAACATAGAATGGACTTCTGGTTTTTATTAATATGATAATTACAGAGTACACTGCCTTGCCACTCCTCTGATACAAAATTTATCTCTTTAACACGGTCTGATATTAACTTTAATTTTTTACATGTTTAATATTGCCCATGTCTATTGGCGTGGTAACAATCATTCTTGCTCACACATCAACAATAAAACATAAACTTTCGTGCAAATTTGCTATACTCATTCCAGGTGTTCCTGACTAAAAAGTCTTATTAAGAATAAATCCATTCTTGTTTATATTGTAACATGAAAAAAACCCTAAAGAACAACTGAAAGCAACCTGACATAAACACCCACTGAAAAATACTCCATGAGAAGTTTAAAAACCATTTAACTTAGGGATCTGTTACAGCCATCCTGCACATGCATTTGGCATATAGACTTAATGCATAATATGTCTAGAACTCACCTAGACTGTAATAAGAGAATATGTCATGGGAAACATTTCTAGTTTGAGAATTTTTCCCTATTTTTTGAATGGTAAATCAACATGATTTGGCAAGAAACTAACAAACTAACTGTAATTCTGAAAAAAGAATTTTGAATAGGAAAAAGGCAAAAAAGGCCAACTGTGTCCTGGAGTGCATCAAGAAGAGCATGACCAGCTGGCCAAGGGAGGTGATCGTTCCACTCTACACTGCAGGGGTGCTGCCCAAGTCAGGCTTGTGTGCAGTTTTAAGTACTTCACTATAAGTGATGCCATAATGATTTTTGCTTTTTATATATTTCTCTCATATTCCCCTTCACATATGCTTTTATGCAGCTTCTATGTATCCCAAACGCTTTTAGCCCACATACTTGTAATTCCCTAAGGTNGGACTTATTAGAAGCTATTGAAGTGTGTCCCATGGAGGATGACGAAGATGGTAACAGGTCTCAAGGGCAAGACTTGCAAGGAGTGGCTGAGGTCACTTGACTCGCTCAGCTTAGAGAAGAGAAGGCTGAGGGATGATCCATATCTTCTTTAAGGTCATCAGCAGAGGGGTAGGCATTGATCTCCTCCCTCTGGCAACCAGCAACAGGAATCAAGCTGCATCAAGGAAAGCCCACACTGGCCATTAGGAAAAGCTTCTTCACTGAGAGTGTAGTCAGTCACTGGAATACGTTCCCCACTGAAGCAGTCATATTTTCCAGCCTGTCAGAGTTTGAGGAGCATCTGGACAATGCTCTCAGTCATGTGCTTTAACTTGAGGTAGCAGGACTACCTAATTTCTGCATTTGAACTCAAGAACTTATAATTGCATGGTTTTATGTAGCCATGTATGATATGAATACCTATGCTAACAAAGTATCACTTATAATATATTTTATTGAAAAGTGAAAAAAAAAATAGAGCTTGATTATAGCACACTTGGATTTCTGCCCCTTCCTATGTTTGCTAAATCTATTTGAAGTATGCTAGAAGTACAGCACTTTCACGTAAGTGTATTCAGGCATGAAATAGAATCATGCATTTTTAAGTAAATTGCTTTCTAACAAATTTATTTCAGAATATGCACATAATTAGAGTCACAGCTCTGCATGGTAGTCAGTCAGTATTATATCACTATTCGCCAACCACCACTTTGTAAACAAGATGTGCCATCTCAGGATGTGCATTCCATTTCAAAGTTTTACTGGTGCTTACTCAGAGATAAGAGGTATTTCAAACTGAGACATTTTATTGACTAGCCTGACGTCAGACTTTGATCAAGGAATCATGTTGAGAATAGGATGTTTATTTCCATGTAGCCTGATTAAAATAATAGAATTTTAGAAACAATTGGAATTGTGTCGTTGCATATCAGATAAGATGCTGCATTTGTCTTGTTATTGTGATGTGAACTTATCAAGACTTCAGTATATTTTTTTTCTGAAGCTCTGTTACACAGCAGATGGGATGTCTAACATCCTTTTCTATTTGAAATAGGCAAGCTTTAATAAACAAGAGAGTTTAGAATGTTAAACCAGCCAGCCATACGAAATATGTCACATAGTTTGCTGTCAACCTAATTAATTAGATAGCATTATTTGTTGTCCCCAGTGAACTCCGATGAGCTCAATGTCTGATAATAGCCTCATTCTTTTAAGGGATTTTCTTTTAATTTTATTCACTTTGATTTAAGAGTGTTTAAAGAGGGAAAAAACATCCTACCACTATGAAGGATTATTCAGAAATACATACTTGTGACTTATTAATATGAGCAAACATTTGGCCTATTACTAAGGTCATTTCAATTTTAAATCTTTCAGAGTAATGTTTCTTGAATAATTACTATTTCAGTAATTATCCTGCACTTTCATAACACATTTCTGGACATGTTTTGTAATAGAGTTCTTGCCCTTCAGACTGTAGGAAGACTCAATAAAATTATGTGAACATCACTTATAATACAGGACAAACAAAATCTTATGGTTAACATAACATAAAGGTCTTCAGATCAATCTTAAATAAAAAAGGCTATTTTCAGTTGGGAAAACATAATTATTTGCTCTTCTTGTAATTTGAACATCCAGATTTGCATTAGAGCAAATAATTTGATGAACTTTCTAAAAAGGACCAGCACCTCCCTGCCCCACAGTTCCATTTCTAGCCATGCCACTGGTTCTACAAGAGATAATAACAACCTTGGGCACAAATAGTTGAGGAATATGATAACATTTTGGTTTACCCAGGACACTGTGAAGAAAATTAAAGGTTGGTCATTAGAAAAATCTATAAATAGTGAATATAATAATTGGACTGTATTACAGCAAATGGCAGTTTTGCAATTGTTTTTGGTAAATATATTGCATTTAAGTAAAGTATTAAAATTCCTCAGTGAAAGAAGAGACATAACATTAAATAGTCTGATCCTGGAAAAGTACATGTCCACAAATGAGGAAGATTCCTGTAAAATACATATGCTGTTTCTGAATTTCTAGGTGCTTAGGCTTTATTATTTGAGTTATGTGTTATTTCTGCACCTTTGCCATAGCACCATTTTATTAGTTGTGTACTGATAGATTTTTTTTTCTTGAACATGCACCTAAATTAAATTTGGAAGTTTGCATGGCTTTTAACTAACTAATGTACATTCTGGTGCACTTCTGAATGTTGACGTGCAAATAGTGTTGCATGAACAATCAAATACTCTCAAAAGGGTTAAACCAATTGGTATCCTCTTTGGTAATATCTTTTACATTTACAGCAGTAAATATGAAACAAGAGAGTGCAAGGACAAATACCTTTCTGAGGGAGGCAGCATTTAGTTACACGTCACAGGCTTTAATGAATCATTCCTCTGTACAGAGTTCAGTCTTACACATCATGCCATAACAACATGTTCTATTAAACATCCATAAAGAAACGTTTTCTCAAGTTTAATGTGCTTGATAGTTTCATTGGGTCTTGCTGGTAAGAGAAATGCTTTTTTCTGCAGGATTTATCAAACTGGTATTTCAGTTTCCTCTTTTTTTTCACACTGAAGAAGCACAGGCATCTTTTTGCCTACTCTACAAGAGGCATTCCACTCCCTAGACACCCAGTTATCCTTCTATGTGCACTTACTCATCTGTGCATATTTATGGGATCACCTAGCAAAAACTTTATAAAGGGTTCAATCTGAAGTTATACATATCTTTAACGAATTTCTCTTCAAACTCTTTTTTTTTTGATAATTTTTTGTGAAAGCTCATTTTTGTATTGTTATTAATGACCAGATTATCTCCTTCTTTTGCCTTTGTTTAGACTGTTTTTTGAAGAGTGATTTAAGGTTCACAATTTTATATTCTGTATCCTTATGGTCTCCCTGATTTTTTGGGACAGTTGGTGTCACCATGTTCAGTGAAAATATAGCTCCAAAAGCACGTGCTTCCTGTCTGATAAGAGTTAAAAATCTATAAAGATTCAAAAGTACTAATAATGCAATTAACTTCTTTGATTCAATGTATTTTTAAACCTATAACTATTTGTCTGTTGGCTTAATAAAATATGAATAAAATTTCAGTGGCATTTTGTGCACTTTTATTCTAACTTTTTCCACAATATTTTCTACAAACTGTGTGCCTGAAATACACATAATTCTAAATGATGTACTCTTCTTTGCCTTCTGTCTTTTTCCCTTTTCCAGCTCATTTTTCTTACTCTATTTGAGCAAATTCATCTTGGGTGCTACTTCATTTTAAGTCTATAGCTTCTTGTTCAGGGAGTAAAATGCACCTGTGGCCTTTGTTAAAGAACTTTAGTGAATGATTGGGCCATGTTTAAAATTTATAGAACAAGATTAAATGCATCTCACCCTATATAACTCCTCCTTTGTATCAGACAGGAACATTGATGTCGATAATTTCTTAATTTCACAAAGAATCACACAGCGTTTCTGGTCTTTAAGCATTACAAAAATGTTAGAATAAAATAATCAGAACTTAAATATGATTTTTTAAAAAGAAAAATTGTACAGCCAGGGTACAGTTTAAAGTTTGACTTAAGAGTTATGAAATATACTTCAAAATAATAGAAATTCCACAGTTATTTTTTGTGAAAAGCTTAAATAAGCATTGGTTTGTTGGAGACGTTCTCTCCAGCATAAATCTTCATGAAATATAAAACTTCTTCAAATATTTTTATTATAATTCACTAGGGAAGCTCTCAAAAAACCTTTTAAAAATACAAGAAAAAAATTGTCCTATGTTTTTCCACCAAAAAATCACCGATGTAGGTAAACTAAAATATTTTATAATTTCATGGAAATATCTAACTCATCCACCAGCAACCACAGCAAAGGAATGGTAGTTATACAGCACAGGGCACATTTTCCAAGAGGTGTTGGAGCAGCTGCCTATGCCAGGGCAGAGGCTTTGACCCAAACACATCTTCGGATGATAGATACAGCCCAGCACCTTGCAGTCTGAAGGGGGGGCCTGGGACCTCTCCCTCAGGCTGGGAGAGGTAAATGAAACAATGTTACTGTAGAAATGTAAATGCAAACACACTCAGTGTTAAGGAACACAGCCAGTGCCGGTGGCTCGGTGAGCAGCTGCAGTGGGAGCTGCCCATGGAGCTCTGGCTGGTGGGACCCAGGCGAAGAGGCCTTGAACTGCTGAGCCTTTGTGTAGCAAAGGGCCCAGGGACCTGTGGCCTAGCCCGGTGCCCAGACACTCAGAGATACGGCAGGAGCCGAGGATTCAGGAGGAAGAGCCAAGACTTTTGTGCACTTGGATTGTGAGAGTATTAAACCCCCAGAGGTTCCTTTAGTGGGGATCCCTCCTGGGAGGCACCAGCGCCAGCTGCTTCTGTTACTGTTTCCCCTTCGGAAAACCTGGGGTCTGACAAGGAAGGTGTGGTTAGGAAACCTGGTCTGACTGTGAGAACGGGGTGTGCAGGGAGTCCAGAGTGGCACCTGTCTGGTCACTGGAGCCACCAGGTGTGAAGGGGCTTCGATCTCAGCAGTGGGAGGCTCTGGAGGTGGGAGTGTGACTGCCAGAGTGGCTCCTCAGTGGTCAGAGAAAAAAGTTTCCTTAACACTTGCTATAATATACAGAGTAAGATGTATTTTTTTTTTAAATTTGACTAGGGGGTTTTTTTTCAGCTTTCCTTCCTTAATGAAAGGGACATTTCAAAAATACTGTGAATATTTTAGCTGTTCTAAAAATCAACTAATGTACAGTGTAAGGTTTGTATTTAATTTAAAACTCTGTTTGAACATTTTTGGATTGCAAGCAAACTTTTGCTATGAGCTAGAATGAAGAAAGATGTTACTGTTTTTCTTCCCAAATAAAAAGATAGCCTACCCTGGAAATCTCTAGCGACGTTCTCCATTGAATGTTTTTGGACTGATGCCTGGAATTTTGGATACAGGACTGAAGCTATTTACTCAGTTTCTTTGCATTGCTAATTTATCCAAATCTTAAGTATGGACTTCTGTTGAAGCAGAGGCCAGATGCTACGTAGCAGGATACAACAAAAAACACATTGGCAGAGAGAGACAGGATCAAGGAGAAACACTTGAGGTGATTCTTCCAATTCTGGCTACCAGCAGTAACCTGGATGAAGAGCTATGGTCAGCATAGTCAGACCTCTCTGACCTCCACACATCAGATCTCTCAGTGCCAATCATACCTTTACATTAAACAGGGAAAAAGCTATTACAAAAATCACATAAATATGGATGAGTACATAAAAAATACAGCTCTTTTTCTGTAGTTAATATCTTAAGGTAAGTTAAACATGACTTCTTTGACACCTAAATTACCTTTGCCTTCCTCTAAAATCTGTTTTGATTTTATGAAAATAATAATGTTTTAATGCTTTTTTTGGGGGTAGGAATCCATGCATGAACATGTGAGACTTTATATGTTATAAGGCTTGGGGTTTTTTCTCCTTTTCTTCAAATGAAAGAGTTCAGTCCCTTTTTCAAATATTAAGTGATAGGTCAAGAGGATATGGTTTCAAGTAGTGCCAGGGGAAGTTTAGATTGGATATTAGGAAAAATGTCTTCCCTGAGAGGGTTGTTAAGGATGGGAAGGATTGTCCAGGGAAGTGGTTGAGTCACTGTCCTTGGAGGTATTTAAAAGACAAGTAGCTGAGACACTTAGGGATGGTTTAGTGGTGGACTTGATGATCTTGGAGGTCTTTTCCAACATAAATGGTTCTGTGATTCTGCTAATCTTGAATTCTTGCTAGAAGTTCAGTAAGGAAGGTGGTTTCCACTTTGTCTAATTGGCAGCAGTGAGGACATGGTAGCTGTACTTATAAAGCCTTGAGTTTTTGAGGGAACTGGGTGCTACTTCCTCAGTAGATACTCTGTAAAATGCAGGATCAGAGAACCTGCAAGTGGCAGTGACTGCTGTGTTTCATGGGTTCAGTAGTTGGTGTTTGATAGGCAGGCTTTGTATACCAGATGCATTTTAGGAAACTAGAAAACCAGGGCACCCAATTTGTGTGACTTCTCTTTGAAATAAATGCTGAATCTAAATAGAAAAAAAATCTGTGAATTAATAGGGTCAGATGTTCAGGATTAAGTCAAGATGAAGATGAATGCCAAGCTTGAAAGTGTTCTGCAAACCAGTGTCTGGAAAACATAGTTAAATGTTTTCTAGTACAAAAAAAATTAAAACCACAAATAAACCACCAATCCCTCCCCCTGCAGCCCCCACAAACACCTAAAACCAAAAGCAAACCAGAACAAAATTCCTAGCATGGATTTCTTTCATTTTTTCTATTACTTTGTAACATATATGTGTCTAGAAAATGCATCACTCTCTCATACATTTCATTAAACTTTTAAGGTGCTCTACAGGAGTTTGGAATGCATTTTTCAGTCATTGCCACAACATTTGAAATGGTGCTTTATCACTGGCTTTATTATTTTTTCTTGTAAACACTAGACACACTACTAAATCTCTTTCTAAATCTAGGAAGAAAAAAAGAATGTACTTTTTTCTGGTGTCATTGAAAAATCAGGTCAAAGTTTCCTGACACACAGATTTTCTTGAAGGATATACAGTTAAGATCAATATAGTGTCATTAAAAAAAATACATTTCTGCTGAGTCATCTGAAAGAAGCTTAGGAGTCTTTGTTTTTAGCAAACACAATTATAGAGTCTGTATATACTCAGTGATCTGTGAAGGTTAATATCTGTCCGTAAAAGTGATGTGCTGAGTTTCTTTTGTCTATTCGCCTACATGTTAACAGGAATTTTCAAATCTAACTGAATTCTTCACCTTATTTTAAAACTAATACTGACTATAAACTTTTACTTGTAGGTCAATGGGTGGATACCTAATGATTTTTATAAGCCACTTCAGCTTTCTTTGGATGTCCTTATGACACAAATCTTCACAGCTGAATCCCTTCAGGGAGAGTTTTCAAAGGTGCTTTCTTTTTTTAACACCTATGACAGCATTTTTGTAAATGGCTACATACTAGCTGTCTGCTGTAGCTGTCTGCTGTCTGGATATTCAGATAATACCACTTTATTTAACCAGAGCAGAAAAATTCAAAATATACATGTATATATGTATATACATATATAAATATACACACACACATAGATGTACATACATATGTGTACGTGTTTGTGTGTGTGTAATAAAACATATTTTATATTTATAGCTATATTTTAGATAGATAAATTGAGCAATAACATATGTACAATTATTACTTCTTTCAAGGATTAATTCCTCTCCTGATTTATCCACATACTTCTACCTGTATGCCCCAGAAATGAAATCCAGGGAAAAAACTCGTACAAACCAACACTGCCATACCTGCCTCCCTCCCCTGAAAAAAAAATCCCCCAAATCAAAATAAAAACTTCTTGACCCTTCTCCTTGGAACTAATATGCACTACAGGAACAAATAATATTGTTATTTCAGATAACATAAAAAATGTACAACAAGAAAACTTCCTAAAGTCAACTGATGTTTTTTCCCCCTCTCCCTAAAGAGAGTGCATTATATGAAAATACATGTTTTTAATAATCTGAAGCTGTTGCTACTGGAATTTAGATGAATTAGAAAAAATGGTAAGTTTTAAAGAATTCTTGGAGGAATGCTACCATTGCTATTGAAGAATGCATGGCTTAGAACATGTTATGAACAATTTATTAATGAATTTACCTGCCTTTTTAGGGATATTAAAGCTAACTGACATATTAGTATTGTCATAGAGACAAAAAGATATTCCCTGCACAAAACTGAAAAGTGCTGTTAGAAAATACTTCTTCAGGCTACATGAAGTAATAGTGGCTTTGCTACTATGAAAGAAAGGGAATGAAAAAAAGAAATAAACCAAAAAAATCATAAGCTTTGTAGAAAGAAAAAAAAAATATTGAAAGATACTTGCTACATGAGAGAAACTTGAAAAAAAAATAAGCAAAATCAGTGTGAAGAGAAGGTATAATTCTGTGAAAAAATGTAATATATATTATACTTACACTACTCAAATTTAATTCTTTTCCAAATTTTTGTACAGTTTAATAGAATTAGCTTTGTTTTTATACCACTGTAGGGCCATAATAATTGATTGAAAGAAAAACAAATTACTTTTGTTATTAAATATATGTAATGCAAATAACTTATCATTTTATTTTAGTATTGACTCGTTATTAGGCTGTAGAG
The DNA here is from genome assembly GCA_013397175.1 of Platysteira castanea. Lineage (NCBI taxonomy): Eukaryota > Metazoa > Chordata > Aves > Passeriformes > Platysteira > Platysteira castanea. The sequence goes on from VYXC01008872.1 coordinate 159,076, forward strand.
TGGCCGTCATATCCCAAATGGCATTATTTGATGTGCAGTCCATTAATCTTTATCTATTGTGTAGAAACCATCATTAGTCATGGGTCAGTTTGGGATGTTTGCATGAGAACCTGTTGGGTAGGACAAGAGAGACCTATCCCCAACACTAGAATATTTTTTTTGGTGGGAGGACATATCTACTATTCCAGCAATCAGGAAAACTGTTTTCTCTGAATATGTGATTTGATATAGTGAGTAAGAGGAAGTAGTCGCTTCACAGACTAAACTGAAGGTGAATTTTTGGTCATTTTTATATCAGGGAGACTCTTGCCGCTGAGTTAAGCATTTCAGTCTTTTTCAAATCTGGAGGAAAGGTACAATAGCCAAATATAGTACCATTAAAGTAAGAGAAGAAATCATTTGGGTTCTACATAAAATCTAACACAAACTTCAAGGAATAACTGAACTGAGGAATACTCTCTCAATAGAGAGTGAAACATTCATGACCTGGGTTTTTAAAGTAGAGGCTTGATCAGTTATATTTACTGTACAGATAGCTACTCATACTGGCAAGGAGAGGGACAGATGACTTATATAGATCCTGTTCAGCTTTAATATCTATTAAAGCATGGATGTATTCCAGGAATGAACTGACTGGGTTCAGGGAAGTTCAATAGCTCCCAACATGGAAGCACCTGCCTGCCTTGCTACCTCAATTCAAACTAATTTGCAAATCTGTTCTTCACAAAGCTGCTGATTAAATGAGCGAAGTCATTCATACAACTGTATTTCTGAAAGAGGAAGTCTGACAAAAACAATGTGAAAAATAGGTGCAGAGGCACATAATGAAATTAAAATATTAGGAGTACTGCAGTGGTAGCATGTTTTCCATCTGCTCCTTGTCTGCACGCACAGCTTTTTGCCAATACAGTCACTAGAGGGAAGGGACACTTTGAATATTAAAATAGAACCTTGTTTTGTCAAACAAATTGTTAATGAGATTTCCAAATAGGTTTTTTTAAGGCCTGTATGTTTTCATTTGTTAAAAGCAGTTCTGGAACAGGCATGCTAGTGTTAGTGGATATTAGTCTCCAATATTTAGTAAAATGGGCTGGGTTAAAATGAATGAACAGGTGTTGGTGACTGTCCCCAGGACCTTTTATGTGGCAGCCCAGAATACTCCTC
>VYXC01008872.1:160293-205601 GCA_013397175.1 Platysteira castanea
GCAGAAGTCTCCAGTCTCTTTTGGCTCGGGCGTGGGACTTTTTAAGATCAAGAAACAGCCATAAAAAACTCAGAGATAAACTATACTTTTACCTTTAAAAGGCTAAATAAGCAGGAAAGTCAGGCATCAAATAAATTCTAGACGCAAAATCTAGGTAAAGTTACAGGGTGGTCTACTTTTTATTACAGATCTTTTAGACAGTGGAAAAAGGGTTTATAGAAGGGAGTAAATGAAAATAGTCTGATCTGCTTAGGTAAACTCTGGAACTGTTTTTCCTTCCATAAGAAATTAAATTGGAGAGGATCTCTGTGATTCCTCCTCTACTTAGCTCTCGTGGGACCCCACGTGGAATATTGCATACAGTTCTGGTGCTCCAGCATAAAAAGGGCCTAGAACTGTTGCAGCAAGTCCAGAGTGGAACCACAAAGTTGAGAAGGGAAGTAGAGCACCTCCCCTATGAAGGCAGGCTGAGAAAGTTGGGGCTGTACAACCTGGAGAAGAGAAGTGGAGACCTCATAGCAACCTTCCAGTATCTGAAGGGGCCTACAGGGAAGCTGGAGAGTGATTCTTCATCAGGAACTGTAGTGATAGGGCTGATAGGGCAAGGAGTAGTGAGTTCATACTGAAATAGGGGAAATTTAGTCTAAATATATGGGAGAAGTTATTCACTCTAAGAGTTGTCAGACACTGGCATGGGTTGCTCAGAGAAATTATGGATGCCTCATCCCTCTCAGTGTTCAAGGCCAGGTTGGATGGGGCTTTCAGCAACTTGGTATAGTGGCAGGAGCCCCTGGCCATGGTAAGGTGATTGGAGATAGGTGATCTTCAAGCTCCTTTCCAACCCAAACCATTCTATGATTCTGTGATTTTATATTGTAAGTCAGTGCATTGGGAAAAGTTCCTTGTACAACGTTCCAANTTCCAGTATCTGAAGGGGCCTACAGGGAAGCTGGGAAGTGATTCTTCATCAGGAACTGTAGTGATAGGGCTGATAGGGCAAGGAGTAGTGAGTTCATACTGAAATAGGGGAAATTTAGTCTAAATATATGGGAGAAGTTATTCACTCTAAGAGTTGTCAGACACTGGCATGGGTTGCTCAGAGAAATTATGGATGCCTCATCCCTCTCAGTGTTCAAGGCCAGGTTGGATGGGGCTTTCAGCAACTTGGTATAGTGGCAGGAGCCCCTGGCCATGGTAAGGTGATTGGAGATAGGTGATCTTCAAGCTCCTTTCCAACCCAAACCATTCTATGATTCTGTGATTTTATATTGTAAGTCAGTGCATTGGGAAAAGTTCCTTGTACAACGTTCCAAAATTGAAATTTGTGTTTTTTGTAAAGACTTGCCTTTCCACTTTGCTTTTTAATATTGAGGGCTTCTTCAAACAGAATGATACATGTATTTTTTAAAAAATACTCTTTTTTTAACAAGAAAACCAATATATTATTTCTTTGGTCTTCCTCCATGAAAAAACTCAATGCTCCATTTAGTGAATACTTTTCCTTCTTTAAATTGTGTTCCTTATTAAAACAGACTGGAAAATACTAATTATATGAATTGCGTCAAAAAGTAGGATAATACTAGAGTTAAAATTACAGTGACTGATATATTTTAAATGGTGATCACCTGCATGCATAGTTAGATCACAAACTGTCAAAAGGAAGGTCACAGTAGTTGACAATGCAGTGTAAAATAACACAAAGCATGGGAAATATCAGTGTTATACAATCATAAATATAGGTGATTTTCAGATTTTCAAATTATAAACCCTTGCATTAATAATTAAATCAGACACTGCTGAGGGAAAATGTCAAAACACCTGTAAATATTGTCCAGACCACTCCTTATAATGGAGTACAGAACTTTGGACACAGTTTTGAATCTCAGCCACCATTCTACCAAACGAGTAAAAACTGTGCACCTTCGTCTTTCATTAATCCCTCCTTCAGTTAACTGATGTGAGTTCTGGTGTATGTACTTCTCCAGGACTTCTACAAAACCATGCCACCTATTTTTGATCAATTACAGTATCCAGTAATACCTATATTTATGTATATTTTATATATAACTGTTGCAGAATAACAATTACCTGTTGTACTTATTGATGTCACTTTCATTCTAGTCCATCAAGTGGGAATTTTACTGATGACTTGAGTAAGGCCAAATGATTTGACGTAGTGAAAAAACTGTTCTCTTTTAACAAGCTGCCAGACCAGAGCAGAGCAATGTTGCCTGATTACATTTGTGTTGTTTGATCTATTTTACTTTACAATAGGTGAGCTTACTGACTTTCACATACAGCTAAGGAAGATTACTTCTTACATTTCAGCAAATGAATAACGTTTTTTAACAATTTGTTGATCAAGCTGCAAGTGATATGGAAAAGAATAGACAGTCTGCTTTAGGATGACCATAGAAAAGAAAAAGGTTCATTTCCGACCCAAAATAATTTTAAAGAGACAGTAAAGTGTAGGTCTGACAGTGAAATAAAAATGAAAGATGAGTTTAGATCCTTGATCTGAATAAAGTGCTACCAGAAGTGAGAAATCTGGAGCTTCTAAATCTGCTAACAGGTTTATACTTCCCTGCATGTTATCAGCACTGTATTGAGGTAGTGTTCCTTGAAGAGCCAAGAGAAAAGATAGTCTTGACTCTCTCCAGTCCTGAAAATTTCAGCACTGAGGATTAGCACATCAGAGAGTCAACCAAAAAGCCTGGACTGGAACAGAAGAGAGGAGGAATTAAAGAGCTAGGCTTTCATGATTTTGTTTTTCTTTGATTCCTGTAATGGATATCAGCTTTTGGTTTTACCACCTGTGAGTTACCTTGCTGATTGCTGTCACACAGGTTTTGAGAAAGTAATTTTTTAATGAGGTGAAACAAAAACCAGTCAGGCTCTGGCCTCTTCTCAGGAAAATGAGACCTGCAAAGTTAACACAGATGTCGGTAACTTCTGGCAGCAAGAACAGAGAACAACATAGCAAGTAATAATTAGGACAATAAGGTATCTTCGTTTTCATGACTCTTTATGAAGGAAAGACGACAGATTTTAAATCTCAATCTGTGTTTTTCTGTTTACGTTGATATTGGTAAAATTAACAGCAGATTTTGTGAAGGAGGGATTAAAGTAATTGAGGTAAACACAACCAAAAGTGGGCAAAACCCCATTTTAGGCATTCTTACAACTTCATAAATTAGTAGTGACTCTGCTGTGATCAGTTCCAAACACAAAAATCAAAATATGAATGAAAATTACTTATGTCATTGCACAAATATAAATGTGTACTTTAAAGTAAAAGTTGTAGACCATAATCAGTAGCAACAGTATGCTTGCTAGCAATACAAGAAAAAAAATGGAAACATAACAGAAATAATAAAAAATACTCTACACAATTATCAGACACAGCTTTAATATACTTCTAGTTACTGGAGCTGAATTCATGATACTGTTTTTTTAGTCATATTACAAAAGTTCTGCTCAGAACATACTTTCTTGGTTGCACTTTTCACCTTTAGATAACTTCCCCAGCCCCCTACTTTAACAGTATCTTTCTTCAAAGATTCTGCACGTTGCTTATGCCACTCTCAGAATTTTAATGTGAATTTCTGAGAATATGGAGTGTTATGAAGCATTAACACTTAAACCCACTGCTAATCCCCACATGGCTTGCTTTATTCTTTTAGATCTGTATATTGTATGAGCTACAGAGAACAATAAAACTGAATAAGTACCTTAGAGAGAGAGAAAGAGCCTGTGTGTGAAACATGCTAAGTAATTATAGTGGTACTATTTGAAGAATGATAGTCAAGGCTGTTTTAAATATAGAACATTTTCAATCAGATGATTAGCTGTAGTTAAAAAGTAGTTTGCTGTCAAAGTTTGCCTTGAGGCCTTCTGTTACCCAGGGGTTAATTTGGATACAAAGTGAATATCAAGTTTGCTTCAAGAAGCAAAAATATGTAGATTTTCAACACATTCACATGCAATTTTGAATTAGCAACACAGTGAAAAGGGTTTTAATAGCAAATGCTGTTTCCCAGTCTTGTAACTCCAATCTAGCCTGTTTACTCAATGCAGTAGAAAAAAAATAGTTTTAAAGCTTTTTGTTCATAATACACACAGAAACTTAATATTGCTTTTCTAAAATGAAAAATATATATTTTAACAATTCAAATCTAACATGGGAAATCAACGTGCGGTCTCTTGAGGTTATTTACACAGAAATAGCATATTTCTCATTTTTTCTTGTTCTTTTCTTTCTGTTCTGACATGCGCATCCTCAGATTTTGTGACACAACCAGAAAATGGCATAGCAGATTTTTCATACATGCTTTGTCTTAAAGTCATCATTTTTTTTAAGGTTGTGGCTACAGATCACACCACTAATAAGAAATAAACACCTGCATAACATAAAAATATATTAAGAGCAAAACAACACAGAATCCTTCTCCCATTAGTGTCTGATTCTGAGTTTACATTATAATTCAGATAAATCTGAATCTTGTGCTACAAATACAGCTAAAATTCTTCAGAATAAAGTGTGAAAAATGTTGATTTAAATAAATGTTAATACCAATGTGTAAATTAGCACACGTTGTGCATATAAATCTATACTCCTGACATGTATTTCATAATGCACTTTTCAGCTTTTCAACCCTGTTGAATGATGAGGGGTTTAACTTGCTCAAATGAAAAAGCCCAATTGATTTGGCTTTGTGCAAAACAAGTACTTGCATAAATATATAAAAACTATACAAAAAATAGGCACTACCTTTAATAAATGGTGTACCTTAATAGTGGACATCTGTCTCATAAACTTAGTTTTAACTTGACTTTGAAAAGGAAGGAAATAATGTACGTAAGTCTTATAATTACTGAAAGAAGGAGCTCCCTAGTTTATTGATGGTAAGCAGAATTTGAAAAAAGCAAACAACAACAAAGCCACAAAATTTAGTCAGCCAAGTAAAAAAGACAATTATAGAAAGAAGCACTTTTAAATGGATAATCAAAGGAAATTTGTAAGGAAACACATAATCTAGAAAAGCTAAATTTTATGCAGCCTATTAGACATTTTTCCTTCTGCATTTCTTAGTTCTTTAGAGGTAGTAACCAAGTCAAACTAGTTCTATTTAAAATGGAGGTTTTTTGCAGAGAAAAGCAAATAGTTTTAAATATGTTCATGTACACTTCAGAGCAGACATATAAGGACCAACATAAACTGCAAAAGAACTCTTAACAACACAGATTCCAAAAAATAATGCAGAGAACAGATGAGACCAAGAAAAACAAATTAATGTGGCTAGAAGTTCTTTGTAGATCAGTACTGAGCATACAAGGTCACAGTGAGCTCTCTCATTTGAGTGTAAAGTGTACCAGTTAAATGAAGAAGAAAGCTCTAAGCAAATTGTATATAAATAATTTACATGAGCTGTTTAACTGAGCTTTTGACAAGAAATAAAAAACAAAGGAGGATTAAGTTAACTTACAGTAAGACCATAGAATCCCACAGAAAGTTAGATAACGTAAGATATTCCCCTGCCACCAATGAGAGATATAACTTGTTATAAGTATTTTTAAAGGTGTCAAAGCATAAAAGATTAGTTAAGTTAAAGCTAAGGCCAGAAATTAGAAAGGAGAAATCCTATTTGGAAAGGATATTTTATGTGTATCTTAAGCTCTTACCCTTGAGGCTTTGTGTACTACCTGTTATACATGGAATAGTAGAGGATCTTTTTAATCTAATATTTCTAGGCAAAAAGTCCTTTTGCAGACTACAGGAAGAGAAATTGAAACTTCCAATCTGAAGAACGGGTAATTTAAAAATTTGAAATGTTGAAGTAAAGATGGAAAAACATTCAAGTAATATTTGAGTTTTTAAAAAAGTGTGATGCTATGATCTCTTGTATATAAGCTAGTTTATTCTATGTTATTTTAAAAGTTACTTTAAACTTGATTTTATAAACTTCTACAGAGACTGTGGAAGTCTTTCAGAGGTCTAGATAGTTTGGCTTTTTCCACAGATACCTTTCTTGGATCTTAAATACCAAGTCAAAATTTTGTTACAATTCCTCTATGTTATAAGTCCCTACAAGCATGTTTTTCCAAGGGAAAGTAAAAAGAGTTCCCATCTCCCTGTAATGCCTTTTATTTTTCAGGAAAGTATTTGCAACGAGTCAAACATCTGCAGTCCACATCCACACTTTTTAACATTAACGTCTCATCCATTCTATAGGATTAGATCCTGCTTATCTATAAAAAGACAAATACATATGCTGTCCTTCATATACTTACTTACGCAACAATTCATAAATAGATAATTATTCTTCTATAGAATTTCCTTTTATGCCATTGCAAGTACTTCCTGTAACTCAACAACTTAAATGCCACTTTCTTGTCTCTAACTGGACTCCCTCCTGCCTGGCTGAATATATAGAACCGCGATAAGCAGTTGCCTAGTTGTTGTTTCAAGACTCATATACCTTCCTTTTCTTCCTCCTCCTTCCAAGACACAACTTCCAGTGTCACTGACATACTTAGCCACTGGCTTATATTGAGGAAGCGTGAGGACTGTCCGTAAGTTCTCACCTGGGATCCCACTGGGATCCAGTGGGTGAAGCTCTTTAACTTTGCGTGCAAGGCAGTACTGCTGGTTGCAGTGTAGTTTAAGTGGTTCAACGTAGAATTACAAAAATAATGACAAAAAATCTTAGCTTCAAATTTCTGTGCTGCTGTGATATGCTATCCTCTTCCTACAGACTGGTATTTCCTAGCAATCCACAGTCACATGTAATCATTAATGCCCCTGGTTGAATCTCAAATCTTTAATTGGGCTGCTGAAGTGCAGACAGCTCAAGCCTCAAGTGACTATTTCTTTTATAATTTTGGCATCTGTTGTAGAGATATCTGGCTGCAAAGAATGTTAAAGGACATCCTGACGGGATCTATGTATAGTTCATCCACTCAATCACAGTTATCTTCTCTTTTATAACTGTAATTACTTTTGTTCATTAAATGATTGTAAGAGAACCAGCTGAAATTTTGTAAGCTTGAAATGAGATTCAACTTGTGAATTGGAATTTGGGTCCATGTTCTCAATTTAAAGTCATAAAGTATACAACAAAAGATGAAGCAATATGCAAACTCTCAGGAAAAAAAAAAGGAGTTTTCCAGCTTTCCTGGTTTCCAGAAATATGAGAATAGTTAAACACCTACTTGTGGAGGAACATTTCTTTGATAACTCCCATATTTAATTACTCTTGCTTTCTAGCTGACTATAGCTTTCCTGGAAGTACTGAATTTCTATAGAATGGATAACTAATTCAGGACATGGTTTCTGAAGTTATTAAATGTTTGCTCGATCAGTATCTGACTTATCTTCCTTAACTGAAGCATGCTTATTCTAACTGCTTGATGTATCTCTTCAAACTTGAAAGTTCCTGGTATTTTACTTTCATGTTATCCAAGAGAATCTAGAGGTAATGGCAGAAAATCCAACTGTAGGAGGAGGAAACAGTTTCAGATCAGCCTGCATTCCTGTTAATTTATAGGTGTCTTCTGGAAAGTCTTTCTGAAAATATGTGCTGACAATCATGTTGCATCATTTCAGGAAATTCCTACTTATTCTTAAATGTGTTCCAAAGAGGAGGTGAAGCTCTAATTATTGCCCAGAATGTGTGAAATAACAAAGTTGTTTGTTTGTGTTTTTTTTCCAGCTAGTGGTGGTCTTTTTAAAATAAAAAGTTGTTATATTTGCATTTTCTCTCTGATAGCATCTGATAAACTTAGATGACTTTAGGTGTCCACCTCCTAAATTACTATTTATCAGATTACTCCTGAGCACCTGCCACATCCTGAATATCTCACAATATGCTTTGTTTGTTGATCTGAAGGTTCACAGTACATCAGCAGTTTCCAGATTGTTCTATCTTATCCTAATCAACAAGACATCTGCCTTCCAAATTCCATAGGTGTACAGAAGAAAGATGAAAGAAAGAAAGAAGAAATGCTTTAACCATTTTAGCTAATACTTCTTAGAGAAACATCCACATCACAAAATAAATTTATGATTGAAGATGGTCTGTAGCACTGAAGGAAAAAGAAAAAAAAACCCTCTGATTACAGCCAGTATTACTTCTTAGTTTCTGTTCTCTAATTACACTTAACAATGCACACATTTAGTTTAAGGAATAAAGATTTCCAGTCCTCAAATGCATACTAATATTAGTTATTATATTTTAGTTTCATATAATTCCTGTTTGGCTTTCTGTCAAAATGGACAAAAACTCCTCCAACTCTTGTGAAAGCACTGAAGGAGCCTCCACCATAAACAACTAGGGATTTACTGTTCAAGAAATGTATATGAAACTTGAAGGTACTAAGTTCTTTACTCTAGAAATTGAATATTTTTTCTCTTTTCCATGACCAAGTGAATGCAGCATTAATGGTAGTCAATAAGCTAACCTCAGTATGTGTGGTATATTTCTGAAACTGTGCATGGGCTTGTTTTCCTTTGGCCCTAATTCCCTGTACTGTATATACAGCAAAACTCAGATCCATATGCTTAGTGTTTCCTGACCTGTTTTATGCAAATTTCATCATTTTATATATTTTATAGATCAGCTTTCTAAAGCATGCTGTGGGCTGCTCCTGAAATGTATATACTTATCTGACATTTTTGGAACTTTCTTGGTGGCAAGATGCTTGGCATTTAAGTAGGTGTTGCACCTACCATATCTTAAATTAGATTTAGGTTTTAGTTTATTTTCATTTTTACCAGTTAGTTCACTTGTAATTTATAGTTCTTTACTTTTTGCCTTTGTGCATCCCCAAGGCAACATAAGACTCAATAAAGCTATTTGTTGCTATAGGCAACAGAATTGTTTTTCAATATATTGTCAGACTGATGATATCATTTGAATTTTGATGCTTTGCTGCAATACTATCTTTATGATTGTTGTCATGGAGGGGGATAAAAATATTTTGATTGGTTGGCACATTGTACATGTGAGCTATCACTGTTGCTTGTACTGCTTTTTAAGATGAAAATGATAAATAAAGGACTAGTCCCATCTGAGCTGATCCCTGGGGAGAGATAACCCTTCAATTTGATGAAAAATGGCCCTGTTTTGAACAATTTCCTGGGAATTTTAAATGCCAATATATTAGCAGTCACACTGTATTTTATAACACGAGTGCATGCAAGCACTAGCATATTTCACTGATTTGAGTACTGAGAATACGTGGTAAAAACCTAGGATTTATTTCTTAAAGTTGTTATTTGTATGTAGAGTTATCACCTGAAATATAACTTTGAGTATTATTAATAAGTATTTGGGTTACTGGCAAGAATAAATATGTGAAAATATGTCATGAAATTAAAAGGGGTATTATTGATGTGAAATTTTTTACTCATTTTGGCCCTCAAATATTTGTTTTCTCAAATTACAGCATCAGTGATAAGTATGACCACTGATAAAACCCTAATACTATCCCTTCAATGAAAATCCTTTTCCCCTTGAGTAGGTCTCATATATACTAGTAGAATTGTTTCTTGCTCTTCTTTGCATACATTTTATCTTTTTTTTTTTTATTTTCCCTGAGATGTAAATTAATGTTGCCCAATGTACTGCTGCTGCTAACTGTAGAATAGAAAGTAATCATAGTACAGAAAGTTAAGTTGAATGTTAAATAAGTATCTCTCCTGTTGCATCAGTGCATTGCAGATCATTAATAGTATCTCTGAAACCAGCTTGTTGGGGACCACTTAAAGTCAGAGAATTGTTAAGGCTGGAAAAGACTGTAAGATTGGGTGCAGCTGATACTCTAATACTGCCATGTTCACCACTAAACCATGTCCCCAGGTGCCACGTCCACAGGCCTTTTGAGTATTTCCAGGGATGATTCCACCACTTTCCTGGGCAGCCTGTTCCAATGCCTTCCTTTTCAGTGAAGACATTTTTTCTCAGGTCCAGTCTAAGCCTTCTCTGGGCTAACTTGACACCATGCCTTCTTGTTCTGTGACTTGTTTGTAAGAACAGAGTGACCCCCACCTGGCTACAATCTCATCTCCCCTGAGCTGCCTCTTCTCTGGGCTGAAAAACCCCAGCTCCCTCAGTTGCTCCTCATAAGACTTGTGCTCCAGGCCCTTCACCAGCTTTGTTGATTTTCTCTGGACATGCTCCATTGCAGGGTGAAGAAGGACTAGCCAGATGCCACAGGAATCGTTATGGTGGTGATGTCTCTCTACTTAATCTCTCTCTCTCTCTCTCACTTCCCTTCCCTCCTCCTATTTCTTTCTACCTCACATTTACTGTTTAATAAAATCCATACTATTGACTTTGGCATATGGTCTCATTTGCAAGTCAATTCAGGCAGAGGTATCTCTTATAATCAGATCATAACACCATCTGAAACCTCAAATATTGTCTCAGTCTTGAGTCAGGAATTTTGTCCTCAGCTAACAAGGATTTGTTGATCAGATTTTTGCCATTGGTGTTTATTGAAACCAAAGCAGATTCCATGTTTATGGTTTATTACACCAGAACATGGAAAGAAGGTAAGAGATACAACTGAGTTTACTAAACACATCCATCTTAAGCATAATGACAAGACTGGCTGATTTAACTCTTATTTTAAACTTTATTAATACCTTAATTGGTAAATGTGAATGATTTGCTGGCTATGGTGAAACTGGGCCACCAACAGCCTGAAGAAATCAAAGCCTTCATTAAAAAATAAAACAGACTAAATAAAACTCTTTTTTTCCTTGCAGATATAAATGATAATAATTAAAAAGTACTCATTAAAGGAAGCTTATAAATGATAAATAAATCAATCAACCAAAACTGAAGCAACCAAAATGTTCATTTTGTAAACTACACTATGTTAACCAAGAAGGAAATAAAAGAAGGTTCAAACAACTACATTATTTTCAAATGCTATTTTTCACTAGTTTGATCAAACAAAGAAGGAGAGAATTAGGATTTTAGGAATTTCTCAGTGGATTGTGAAGCTCAACAACTAGGCTGAAACAGCATGGTGTTTGGCAGATGTTACAATAGGGGAATGGAAAAGCTAAAACAAAAGATGTCTGTGGAGCCTCTTAAAATTGAAGATGTTAATCCAGGATCTTCCATTGAAAAGACTGGGTTAATAAAGAGTTTTGCTATATATTGTTGCATATAGTAAACATAAACTATCCTTATACACTATTTCTTTGGTTTGGGATGAGAAGATAGCTGTAGTTTCTAGGAAGTCAGCAAAAATGGACTTTTCCCCTGAACTTCCCACCTGCAGTCAAAAATGTCAGAGAATTATAAACTGCTCTGAATAATAAACTATACATCTATGCGTGGCCAGCATAAGAAGGCAATGGAATATCTTTTTTCACCTCTTTATATCATCTATGGAAAGTCACAAAGAGTAGATAATGCTCAACTGCAAGAATAGTAATTGTGTTTGTTCACAAAATAAGAACAGTCTCTATGTATTCTCCTTGAGCATCTGTTCAAGAAAGGCCAGAAGCAACTCTTTCATTAATCACTGAATGTCATGTGCAATAAATCTACCTCAACTCAGCATGATATAGTTTTTCCAAGCACTCAGTTCATTTGTAAATGTTATGGGTATGTCTGTCTGACGTGGGTTAGCCCTTTCGGTCATCGTGCTGCTTAAGAGTTTATTCAGCTCTGCCCGAGTTGCCAGGACACTACCAAGACATTCTTAGCAAGCTAATTAGTAGTGACTGTGCTATGCTTACATACCAGTAACTATTTTGTTGATGTACAAAATGCACTTTAGATACACAAAATGTAATCTGCCATTTACAACTTGGCATCTGTAAGAAAAGATTGTAATTTGCTTTTTTTCTTCTCTTTCTTCTCAGGTTTGTTTTGGTTTGGGTTTTTTTTTTTCATCTCTAGATATAATTAGGAAGAATATCTTGTATTTTGAGCAGAAAATCTGTGGAAAGTACAAAAAAATGGTCATGTTTTCCAGAATTGTAGGTGCAACAGATGAATAACTGAAATGAGCAAGGTAGCATAGGACAATAATTTCTCTTTTGTTCTTGATTTTCAATTTCCCTGTGCTGAATTCAGTGAATAATTAGCAAGTGTTGAACTTCATGGTACCAAACCACAACAAAAAGGAATTATTAAAGCAGTCTGGGAGTTACAATACATTTTAAAGAACAGAACTTCAATTACAGACTTCTTCAAGTTTTAAATGTAGGCTTTATTAGCCCAGTCACAACACACACAGAAAACAATTTGATCATGTTATAGGGTATCATATATCTTCCATACGATATTCAAACATAGGAAAAAGCTATGATCAGTAGGTTAATACCTTATTCTTCTCCACAGCTAAAGAGGGAGGCCTTGTATTGCCAAATCCCTAAGGACCACAAATCTGAACATGAGGTTTATCTGACCAGAAACTAAAGATTCCTAGGGGACAGCTTTGACCCCAGGGAAATCTGCACTGTAATACAGCTGAGGTCAGGAAGTTACCCCTAATTATCACAGTTTACTTAATCAACAGAATTTAGAAATTTTATTATAACACAATAAAGGAGAATTAGTAATTCTGAACAGAATTTGTCCTCTCACAATGCAGATTTTGTTTTCCTAATAAAAAAATTAATAATAAATTTTTTGAAATTTGACTGGAGGTTTTCTAAGACACATATAATAAATGGGAATAAATGAAGCACAGATGCTTACCAATAAGGAAGTAATAGAACTGGGATCAACCATCCTTAGTTTTACAGATGTCCCTATAATGATAGTCTGAGAGGTGTACTGAGAAATTCTGATATCTTCAATGATTTCTTAGTTTTTAGGGAGGCAGACAATTTTATTAATCTGGGTGACAGGGGATTAGTTTGATAAGGACCTCTGTCCCTTCTCTTGGTAAATTCAACTTCATTCTTTCATGAGAAAATCTGAAGAAATTTTAGTAGTCATTTCATGACCTGCACATATTCTATTGTCATGGGGTGACACTTATTTAAGTTAAAGCACACAGGCAAAAAAATAGAAATCTGGGGGTAAGAAAAAAACCTGCAAAAAATCTTGTAAGAAAAAATTCTAGTAGTCTTTGCCAAGTGTAAGGACTCTGCACACATTCATCAAAAAGATATTGAATTATATACTTTTATATTCTGGTATCTACATTGAATATAATGGGTGGTGACTGAAAACTTTGTGGCAATAATTTCTAATGTGTGCTATCTTCTTTGCAATTAGAATTTCCATCAATTTGGTGCAAAAGATTTGTAGTTGTCAAGTATGTTGCATAAATCCCTAGGAAAATTAAATAGAATATATTTAGTAACTGGTAAAGAAAATGAAGAGTCAATATTCTCAGAATAGTTAGAGTTTAATTTTGTATTCAATTATTGAAATATTGCTTAAAATGCTGCCTTATGTTTGCTTATCATTGCATACAAAAAATATGAGATACTTCAGCTGTCTACGTCTGATTTGAAAGTTAAAACAATAATCTAGACTTCCTACTACTATGAAAATGAGTTGTCAGATTTTAAAAAGTATGGAGTAATGAGAAAGACAGGATAACACTTAATATTATAGGTATTACAATATCTTGAATTACTACGATTGTTAGTAACTTGATGTTCCAGCACAATGCCTACATTTTATGTGGAAGAACTGTTGATGGTCAAGAAAATATACTGACAAAATTTATTTGCAGTTGGTTTGGCTCTAACTTAAATAATTCTTCACTCATCTGAAAGTTTGTTTGTTTGGGGTTTTTTTCAATTCACAGGCTATTAGAGAATTAGGTAGGGTTTCATATCATTAAACATCACAGTAATGGCTAAAATAAATCAATAATTTCAATATTTTCATAATTTTACTTGGTGTTTCAGTGTAAAAAAAAGGTTTCCTACATAATTTACTCCTTGGCTACTCTTTGAAAAAAGTAAGGAATTTGAATTTAAAAAGTAATTTTCATTTTTCTGTTAAGTTTTGTAATCTCCTGAGTTATTAGTATGCTCCGACTTGCCTAGAGTTACAGATATTTGTGCTGTCCTTGTCCCTTTTAACTTTGGTCAGCATTAGCTGGAGTCAAACACAAATTATATTATGTTCTGTGGTCAATAAAATCTTATATGCATAGGAAACCTCTCTAATTGTAAACTGAGTTTTTTCTTAGTTATTCTCTAGGTCTCAAATTAAGCATTCTGATATTCTGGAAAATATATAGATTATTTTTATTTCTTTAAGCAATTACAGCTCAGCTACTGCATGTTGTATTGCAATGTATTTGCAAATTACAAAAATTACAAATTACATTTTCTGAGAAAAATGCTTGGTGTGTTAAGATGGTTTTATAATCATCTGTCTTTAGCTCACACCTTGATTTTTAAAGTAGTCAATCTAATACCTGAAACCTTGGCAGTGAGTTAAATCTATTCATATATTAAAAAAAAAATTGTTGCTCTACAAACAAAATAAGCATCTGCTTTCTACTCACAGTAAATTACAGTGGAGGAAGACATGTTTAGAAAATTAACAGTCTCACTATGCATATTAATACCTACTGCCACTGGACTTGTGCTGCTCATACTTGCAACATTCCTATTATTCATATTCCCTGCTAACACTGCACTGTTAAGAGTTACACAGATACTGGAATTTAACCAATTTGTAAAATGACAAAAAAATAACATAAGCATAGAACATAAATTAGAAGTGATAATTAGAAGAAATAACCTTTCCTCTTTGAGAAATGTAGGCACACACCTTACCTATATTCTCAGTTTATTGTGAACACTATTAACGTTTCAGAGAGAATAGCTTGTCCAGATTTTAATATCTCTAATTAACAACTAATGATTTAAAATATGTTTGTTTTTATTTTATTTTACTGGACTAATAAAATACATATTAAGTAATGATTTTAACCCATTGGAAGTTCTGTCAGTAAGCAAACCAAAAGACCTTCAGTTTAGGAGTCATGGATAATAAATACTAATTATCAAATGCTATTTTAGGGTCTTTTATTTATTTCTTTTTTTAAATTTATCCTGATAAGTCTGAAATTTAAGAGTATTATTTGAGAGAGAAAAGAACAGCATAAAGACACATTCAAATGCAATTTAAGTGATAGAATAAGATATTTCTTATCACTATCAGAGTAGACTTATACAATAAAAATTTTCTCCTCCTATTTCTCAAAAGCTCCATTTCCAGTTTACAAGGTTGGGCTTTTTTTTCCTTGGAAAAGAGTAGCCTAATGAATAAACTAAAAATTTTAATTGTAAATTGAAATAGTATGTCTAAATTTTGCTCTACTGCTGTCAGTCTTGCTGGTAAGTTAGATTTCAAAACACTGATTATCATCACACTTGTCTGGTGGCAATAGGCATGGATACAACTCTATGTATACAGTATTCCTTAACAACAAAAACCCCCACAAACAAACAAACAAGCTTGTTATTTCTTGAACTGTGAAACTCCTTAAATTTTTAATAACGTGCATGATATAAAAGCTCATACTTCTAATAAAATGCACATTAGATTTTTGTGATTAATTATTAGGGCTTTTTGTCAATCACTCTACCTCTTCATAACCATGCCCATGGCTTGGTCATCTTTTAGTCTATATACATGTGTTTTGCATTATGTCTACTGGATATGACATCATTGCAAATAATTTATAATCTGATCTCTGAATGCCTATTTAATCCTTGGTTTATGGTTTAGATTGTAGCTTCTATGCTACTGGAAATAGCTTTCACAGAGTTATTGGCAAACAAACTGACAGAGAAATTTTCAGCCTCTTGTGGTTATTGAAAAAAAATGCCAAAACATTGAAATAGAGAAAAATTGCTAACCCTGTTTTATTGACCTCATTCTCTTTCAGAATGCCTCATGCAGATGGCATGCATAGTTATGCATTATCTGGTTTTGTCCAATTAAATTTCTTGATGATAGGCAAAAATCTTTGTCCTTAAATTTATGTCAGAGACAGGAAGATATATTCTGAATAAGCTCAGAACTCCATTGCAGGCAAAAATGAAACACTGAAATAGGATAGTTTTATGGCAGGAAGACTTGAGGAAAAGGAAAGGCTGGTGATGGGAAAGGAGGCTCAGATTTCCTGACATGGAACAGACTGGAAATAGTCTCTTACCAAGACCTTCATCTTATTTTTTTAGGATCTGAATAACACAACTCCTATCTTTCCAATGCTTCAAACCCCCAAAACATGAGAAATAAATGATAGTAAAACATTACTGATGCTTACAGAAACTAAATATTAAATACTTATTTTCTAGTAAGACATTTATTGGAAGGAAAATGTGAGCTAGTGACAAAGTATAGGGATAAAAGATATAATATAATGAGAATATGACTTTATCCAAGTGTTTAACTCAGTTTTTTTAACTTTCCTATTAATTTTGGTGAGCTTTTGTCTTTTGAAATAGTTAGCAGCACCACTGTCTATATTATATGTTTTCAGATTTTTCTTTTTAAATTATATATCATTCATACTGAGCCATGATACTGTTTATAAATTTGAAAAGTAGAACTATTTTATTTACATGATTAGTTATTTTTTATTTTACTTCTGGCTTCTGAATCACTCTTCTTCATGTTCTTTGTGTCTTCAAGTTCTTTATGAGAACTAGAAATACTCTTGTGAAAGCTGACATTCTGATACTGTTGGTTTTCTTCAAGCATTGAAGAAAGACTATGAAAAATATCCTATATTACTATGTTTGTGAAGACTGGTGTCCTACGTTACAATGTAAGATGTGCCCAAAAGTATCTGTTCTATCACCATCTTCACAAGCTGTTAAAAAACCAGTGGGGCAGTGTCCCCCCATCTCCTTCATGGCTAATCCCTGATAAATTCCAGGGATATCTTCTGTTAACAGGCCAGCTGTTGACACCAGGTGGGGCAGAGTTCTTTATCTCTCCCATGACCCATCCCCCTCCAGGGGGATATCTCCTGTTAATGGGCCATCGAGTCTCACCGCATGACTGATAAAATTACATCATCCCGTTGGGAGATGCTCTGCCCAGAGGAAGGAACCAAGCATTCCATCCTGGATATAATCTGAGATTTTGAACACCACAAGCAGTTTTTTCCACTAGATTCCCAGCGGAAGACCAGACCCTTCTACAGGATCACTGCTTCAACAGAACCATCACTGCAGGAGGACTGCAGCCATCATTTAATCGGACTGCTACCAACACCCTGACCGACAGGGGGTCAGGTTGTATTCTGACTCTGTCAGTGGTTTGTTTTTGGTTTTGTTTTTTTTTTGCACTATTGCATTTATTTTATTTTTCCTATTAAATTGTATTTCTGACTTGGAGTCTCTCACTGGTTTGCTTTCAAACTAGTACAAATGGCAAGAGTCAACAATACTGGGAGCAGAATCTTGCAAGTGGATTTTCTTCTTCTATTGTGTCAGATAAACGGATGAATTAAAAAAGAGGGAACATAATATCTTAGTTCTGGCTGGCAAACCCTTCCTAAAACTTGGGCTCTTAATAAGATAGATGAAACATTTCAGGAACATGAGCTGAAAATTTCTCTAGACTTGAAAATACTTTTAGGAGGGCCCTGACAAGTGCCAGAGTGCCGCTGAGCAGATGTAGCTAGCAGGGACTCCAAAGGCATTCTAGCTGCTGCACTACAGAATTATATAGACTATTTACTTTTTATAGAAGCAAAGTAAAGGAACATGCAGGATGTGGTGCACTGCAGCAGTTATGCTGCATGTTGTACTAAAACACATTTAAACTACCCCATGATTTGTTACATTAGATTATATATATTCCACTATATTTCCTACTCCACACATGAGGAAAAAAATAAAATTGTATAAAGACAATATTTTGGGTGCGCCTCACATATCACTCAGAGGTGCACTAGAGATTCAGAGCATGTAAGTGGGAAGCTGTTATAAAACAGTGAATATAATGGCATACAGGAAAATGAAATGACAGAGTTTACATCTTTCTTAAATAGGATGGGGGAAAAATTAAAATTTTTAACAATGTTTAAATTAAAATGGATTAAGTTTTTTCTTTCACATTTGGAAAGAGCTTCCAAGACCTTTGACCTTCCACCAATATCTTACAGATGCTATTTTGTGCCAACCTGGTTTCTCAAGCCAAGGCACTGTCTGAGTACATGTGAAGTGGAATGTCAGTGTCTGTATACTTACCTTCATAGTTTGGAAAGTATTCCTAGACACAACTTTTCTTGCCTCAGAATCCTTTCTGATTCCTGCAGGTGAATCCAGATTCTTCTGTCTCAGAAAATCCTGATATCCAGCCTGAATTTTTTGTGTTCCTGTTTCAAACTATTAAGTGCACATAAAAATTGCAAAATAGATGGATAGACATTATCTGTGTTAAAAATTCATGATTCGTTCATCAGAGACCTTGAAAAAATTGAATAAACCTGCTACGCTTTCCATTCTTTTCATTCATATTTTCATTTTTAAACCTTAAGGTGATACACTCACTAATGTATGGGGTATCTGTTCTTGATATTCTGTAACTGTAAATCATGCAATACATTTTGTACATGTAGGGTTTATTTACATATTTTTACAATATTACAATATTTACAACATTCTATGTAATATGCAGTTGGTTTCATTCATTGCTTGGTATAATGCGAGTTAAAAAAAATTTATGTCTGCATGTGTCCCAAATTATCCGGCAAAAAGTATGTCCTTATTGGTTAAAATGTGCTAATGGTTCCTACTAATACTTTGTTTTCTTGGGTTAACATTGCTATTGTCATTTAGACTGACATTTACAATGTGCCTTATATGGCTTGTACCTTAATAAAATAATTTAATAGGTTTCATTTTACCAGATTCAATTATTATAAACTCACTAGAGTTTTAATACTATTTTTTTTAATTAGCTCAGGGCAATTGCATAGAAAAGAGAAGCCAATAAATATAACAAAGAAAATATTCATTTAGAACTCCCCAATTTTATTTTCCATTGCTTTTTATTTCCATAATTTTTATTATTAATTAACCTTTGAACTGCATAATGTCACACAATAGGCAATTTCTCTCTCTGTTCATTGCTAAACAATTTGTATTTTTCTTTCTAAAACTTAAATTTTATGGATTAACTCAAATGTTCTTTGAATGATCAGTAAGGAAGAAACATTGATAATAAAAAAGTATTTCCCCACATATTTTTATGTATATGTTTTATATCAGTATAAGTTGGATCACAGGAGTGAATTTTAGTGCAAACAAGAATATTTGTTTGATTTGATTTTGAGTTTGTTTCTACAGAGTGAAAATACAGTTAAAAAATGAACCTATTAAAATGAAGATAAACCTTAAATATTGCATCAAAAAAAGTATATAATGGGTGACATCTTTCAGAGTAGTAAACCCGCAAATCAAGACATTATCTGCAAAATGGCTTCAGTCTCGCAATTTCATTTTAATTTGAACCTTATCTCCCACACAACACTGGATTGTTCCTTCAGGCACTAGCCACAGGAAATAACAATTGCATTTTCAGTACAGGAATACAAAAAAGTATCACTGAAACATTGTTTAAAATATCTGCATTTGTTTTTAAACATAAAATGTTGTCCTTAGAATCAGACCTATAATGTGAACTGTTACTTGTTCTCCAGAGGAAATGGTGCTATATTCTCCAGATAGTCCAAATCATGAATTTATGGTGCAATCATTTGTACTAAATAGCTTCAAACATGTATGAGAGGAAGAAGAGTGTGAGTTCAAGCAGTTCCCCGGTCCAGACAGATCTGTGGGAAACACTGAAATGTAGATGTCTAACAGGGCATTCAATATCAACATTTAAGCAGATTGTCTTTTAAATCAAGATACAAGTTATTATGCAAAGTCAACAAATTAATTAAGATTGAGATTGAAAAATTAAATATTATTACTGAAAAATCACATAACTTGCTCTTTTTTCCTCATTCATCACCTGTAACAAGGTTCTGAACTGTAGCTTTTCCAAACCTCATGTTTGAGGGGAAACATTCTCTGCTCACATATGTCAGGGCATTACCAAGTCTGACTATCCCTAGTCAGCCTCCCCAGGGCTTTCCCCAGCCCTGTGCATGGCCTAGAATCCCACTGCATCCCAGCCCAAGTCCATGAGTCCCTGCTCCAGTCATGCCATAGGAGTGCCCCATTCCTGAACTGTTATCCTCATTTCCTGGCTGGGCCTCAAACCTTACTTGTTATTTTGCTTTTACCTGATGAGCACTGGACTTTAAACAGGAGCTGTTTCCCTTCTCAGCAGCTCTGTGCTGTCCTGTTTTGTGCCCCCCCTCTCTTCCCACCTCCCCAGGGAGTAGTCCAGCTCACTGTTCCCTGACACTGTGTATAAACACAGATTTACCTGCAAATCCCAGGTGCATTCCTACTCCTCCCTGCTGCCAGCTCTCCTTTAAATCTGAGTTTGCCTTCTCTCAGTTCAGTTCTCTGATGTGGTGCACTGAAGGTAAAGCTGATGGCATGGCTAACAGTGAGCAGGAAGAGTATTCTTTAGAAATCTGAGAAAGAAGAACCAGAACTCCTAATGGTAGCTAACTTACCCCTAAGCCTGGTTTATGAAAGTTTTATTCACACTGTTGTTTTCTTACTCAGAAAATTAGAGATAGTGACCTATATAGTGATTACTATGACAGTTATATATGCATCTTAAAAACAAACAAATAAGAAAAACAAAAAAATTCCCAAAACTGGAATGATGAACATGTAATTAATAGTAGATGGCTTGATTTTCCTTCCACAGATTGATTTTATCAGCCTAGGAAGACAATTTTTAGATCACTTAAAAAGCATTTTCACTCCACAGAAACCATAGCATATCATAGCTAGCTCCGTGCGAAGCAGTGCAGTTCTAACAATATGAGTGTATTGCAGATTACATTTAAAATGATACATAAATCTCATGCCTGCCTTAAAAATGTACACCATCCATCAATATGGCTAAATATATACTTTATTCTCTGCACTGTCCTTGTTCATAGGTATTTCTCAGTTTTAGAGACTTGGTATCCCTGCTGGATGCTGCAGAGCACTGCCCTCAGTAAAGCCCTGGTCCCTGCTTGGCGAGTTTGTTTAAAAGGGGCTTAAGGTACTACTTTTCCCTGAGGTAGGGACATAAGAGAAACGTGACAATGCTCTCAGGAGATTAAAAAACAAACTTGTAAACTTTAGAAGGTCAGTGTTTACGGGTAGAGTTTTCTCACAGCAGCCCTCACAGTGCAGTGCTGTGCATTGGTAGCTGGAAAGGTGTTGATAACACAGCAGTGTTTTGGGTACTGCTGGGCAGGGCTGGCACAGCATCAGCACTGTCTCTCAACATTCCCCCTGCCCCCTCCCCCATCTAGGGGCTGAGAGTGGGCAAGATCCGGGGAGGGGACACAACCAGGCCAGCTGCCTTAAATTAACCAAAAGGATATTCCATACTATGTGCTGTCAGCTCAGATATAAAAGCTAAGAGAAGTAAAAGCAATGGAGGAGGGACATTCATTATTTACAGTGTTTGCCTTCCAAAGTAACTACTGCACATGATGAAGCTCTGCTTCCCAGGAAGTAGCTGAACATCACTTGACAATGGGAAGTAGAGAATAAACTTTTTTTCTTCTTGCTTATGCATGCACAAACTTTTGCTTTAGCAAACTGCCTTATCTCAACCTACAAGTTGTTTTCCATCTTATTTTCAGCCAGGAAGGGGTGTGGTAAGCATCTTGGTGGGCAGGTACTTGGTGTCCAGCAAAGGTCAACCCACCACAGTCAGAAACTCAGCAAAATTTAAAGCAATTATTCAATCAAAATAAAGCATTTCACAAAACATTAACTTAACAAACTCTAGCCCATCCAACTTTAAATTACCCAGCTTTACAGAAGAGGAAATTAGGAGCAGAAAAGAAGAAGAGAGAGAAGAGCAAAATAGAGCTACCACCTCTTGCATCCAGTGTGGTCTCAGCTGCTATGAAATCCAAGGACAGTAAGGACATAACAAGGTGGGTGTCTGTGCAATGGTTTTTATCTGCTCTGGCCACCTGTGCCCACCCCCTCCCAGCTGGGGTTTCTGGTCTTATCAGCACTCTATGGCTGAACTGGGGCTCAAGGGGCTGGTGTGGGGTATTGCTTCAGGTGTGCCAGAGGTGCCAGTGACTGACAGCCATTCTGGGCTGGACTAGAGGCTTCAGGGGGGTGGGGTGTGGAGCAGTGCATGTCTCACTTTTCACAGAACTTGCCTAGCTGCCCCACATACACACACTTCAATTGTTTTTACCCTGTAATCATTTTCTCCAATCTCTCTCTCCCTGTCTTTCATAGTCCATCCTCTGCTCTGGATCATGAGGTGTTCAGTCTGTAGCTCCAGGTCCATTTCAATTTTTCTGTGCTGATCTCATTGACATCAGATATTGTATAAGTAAACAGATAGTTCAGACCAATGGTGCAGAGTTCTGGAGCTTGTATACTCAAAAAACTGAGTAGGGGGTGAGCATCATGTCACCTTCTATTTACTTAACATAATTTTCTAATTGTTGCCAGATATGTGGAAAATTACTTAAGACTCCATTTTGTGTGAGGACCTTTTTTCTTCCTCTAAACTGTATTTTTACTCTTCTGGTTGATTTAAAAAAAAGTAAATAATGTGACAAAAACAGGCATTGCCAAGGATTTTTTTCTGCTTGTATTCCCATTTTCTCAGATCACTGTGGCTTTGCTGTGAAATGACAAGGTACATTCTAAAGCTGAAAACAAGAAGAAAGATAAACCAGGACATACAGATGGGCATGGGAACTAGCTGAGATAGTGCATACTGTTATATTTGAACTTTACATTTGGCTCCTGTTTCTTTTTTTCTGAACTACAATGTTCAGCTGAAATGTTCTTTGGCACCAAGACAGTCTTTTTTGTTCGTTGTTTATGTGATGTCGAGCACAGTGGGGTGTTGGCTTGTGACACTGGCTGTTAGGCAGCCCACAGCACAATAAAAATGATAAAGCTAGTTTAGCATTGCTTCTAACTCAGCATACAGACACAAATGGAACATTCTTTGGGTTTAATTATGAATATTAGGAGACAAGAATCTTTGCTTTTTAAAAATAAAATATGTTGCTCTCAACATTTTTAGTATAAAATCCTGAGGAGGAATTCAGATTTTAAGGACAAACAAGAACTGTCACCTACCCCTCCCCTCTCTCTCTACATTTGTTCAGGGCTGCCAAAGTAGAAGTATTTTTCATTTCCTTTCAAGATCTGTGGTGTTAACACAAGCAGAGGAAAACAGCAGGTAGAGCTAGAGCTGCCTCTACCACTGGTCATGAGTCCAAATACCTAAGCCATCAACACTGGGAGTTTTAGGATGCTCCAAATTAGAGAATATGGTTGATCATGTCTTCCTACATTTAAGAAAGAGCCTCGTAGAATCCTGTCTAGAGACACACAATGTTTTGGATGGGGTTTTTTTGGTTTGTTTTTTTTTTTTTTTCTTAGTAGTATAGACAAGCTTGTCTCTTGCAGACAAGCATTTGTGCCACAAATATGCAGAATTATATAATAATTCTGTATTATGCTTAATAGTACATGCCTTTGTAATGAAAAGGCTGTAGCTTTCGTAAAGCTACAGTAGGCTAGTGGTGATGCAGGCAGCAGAATCACATCAGCCAAGGAGAGCCCCAGCACTCAATTCTAATCATGCCTAATGTCTCTGGTCTGCTGTGGCGGTTGCACACTGTAATTAATTGCAGAGCCCTTTACTGTAGGGATGTAGTGTGGGAGCCAAGGACTAACATCTCTACAGAAGCATTTGGCTCAATTTTTCTATTGACTGCTTGGAAGTATTGCTTCTAACAACTAGTTCATCAGAGGGAAAAGCTTTTCTGATTAAGCAATTGCAACACCAGATTTAAACAGTTTTCAGAGCTAATGTATTTTCATCTCACAGAAATGAAAACAAAAGGGGTCAAATTGATCTGTTCTTCTTCATCTCTTAAATGTGCAAAGGCAGAGGCTGTAGATCTGAACTTTCCCCTTACAAAGCACAAAGTGTGCCATAAGGGAAGGTGTCTCCAAAAAATCATTCTTTGACCTCACTGTTGCAGGTAGTATTTATTTATATTTTCTGTTCTGTCTGTAATGTCAATATCACAGTAGTGCCCAATGTGTGTTCAATAGTGTTCTACAAATAGTGTT
This sequence comes from Platysteira castanea, assembly GCA_013397175.1. NCBI lineage: Eukaryota > Metazoa > Chordata > Aves > Passeriformes > Platysteira > Platysteira castanea. The sequence continues at coordinate 184,517 of VYXC01008872.1, forward strand.
CTACAAATACTTCCTTATCTGATGAATTACCTTTAGTTTCCTGTTCATATTGTCCAACTTTTTTTTCTATCACTCAGTCCTCTGACCTAGCATAAACTACTTCATGACCTCAGCCCATTTATCTTTTCTACTACCCTTCTCCATTCACTTTTTCCCTTTTTGCTAGAATGACACACAATCTAAAGTTCTGCAAATGATATATTAATACCATCAAAATTCTACTGTGTTCAGACTCAGTAATATCTGGAACACTAGATTCTAAGGACTTTTCCCCTTTTATTTAGAAGAGAATTTTGTGATATGTATCCCTGCATATAATCTTAGGGTCCTTGAGTGTGGGGTGAGGGAAGCAGAAATAAAAAGTCCCCCTACTCACTGTTCCAGTGTGGTAAGCTTTTGACACTTTGTCAAGGCGTAAGTTCAGAACATAATGGTGTGGAGTGTTATAAAAAACCAACAACTCTTGAAATTACCATAAGAAGGTAATTTATTTAACAAAGAAATAATTAAGAACAGTACAAAAATAAAATTGTAAAATAAAATTATAAAAGCCCGGCTGCGAGGATAAACAACTCTTTGCCGAACCGGCTAGGAGCCCCAGAAAAAAAGCTCAGCAAAGCTGTGGTGGCTTTAGCTAGTCCAAAGCCAAAGTGAATTAATTAGGCCTCAAGAGAGGTGTTGTGACCGAGAGCCACAGCTTTGAGTCCCTTTCCCAGCTAATCCGAGAGGAAAAGACAAACTCCCGGCTTGTGCAGGAGCTTTTAAACCCTCTGGTCCCTCCCAGGCACGCCCACAGCCCGCCCATAGTCCCGCCTTTCCGGTCTCATGTGATTGGATGGATGAATCATGATGTCAGTCCTTTCAGCCAATGGTTCACTTGATACTAGGGGTTGCTGGAGTGGTGAGGTAATCCCTTCTGATGGCGGGAAAACTTCCTCATTAAAATGCATGGTTGCCGTGGTTGCAAGTTACCGACCCTTAGAAGGGGACTGAGTTGCCTTTCATATGCTGACTTTGTGGGCTGCTGAGAGTCCTGGAGGGAGAGAGCCTTAAATATGATTAAAACCACACAACTCATTTCTTTAAACTGGGAACATTTCATATTAATACAATTACTAAAAACGTTAAGTTCTTAACCTTTGTAAAACCTTATATGACTTTTAAGAGTATAGATAACAAATGTAAAATAGTTAACAGGAGGGGAACTAATCATGAGTCAACAAGAAGTTTTAACACAACAACAGTTTTCAACAATTCAGGTAATTAACACATGCAAAAGCCAAACCAACAGTTTTATAAATGACATGGAGTGATTAAATGCTCCTGTTATAATTTGAAAAGGTATTTCAAGTCTTCAGTATCTTTCAGAAGACAGTGGCACTTTTCAAGTTTTCAACACTACACTTGTTTTAAGCTGAAATAGTCTACCCTCAAATTTTAGCTCTTGGCACTTGTTGTTCGTGGTTCAATACAGCAAGTATTTACTTTTGTATGTCTTATACAATTCCAACATATTCATTCAGTATGACTATACTTCTAAGGAAATGGCTCCCATATATTTCAAGGTACTGTAAAACAACACCAACCAAACAGCAGCCAATAGAATGACCTGTCCTACTCCTTCCCTGCTCTGTTGCTTGTGTCTCTGCAAATTTTCATTAAGAAGGAACCTTTCATTAAGAAGACTTAAGGAAAAGCTGCAAACGAAACTACCACAGATGGAAAAATTATTTCCAATCAGTTTCCTACTCTGAGAAAAAAAAAAAAAGTGTAGGGTATGATGGAACACAAGGAGTAAAGACCTGCATCTCTCAGAGAGAAGGCTTTCCTTAGGGATGTATGGAATTATGAATTCATTTTGAAAGATCAGTTTTATAAGGCAAGCTACAGAAGTAAGCAAAACCAGTTTTGCACTACCATGAACTTAGGATATTCAACAGAATTGGCTTTTTCCTGGATTTATATCTAGCATCTAAAATTTTATTTTTAAAGTATACTAAAATATTAGTAATATGTAAAGTAAAACAGTGTGAACATTGTTTATGCCCCAGTAAATAAATAACATTGGTTTATATCTATTTGACTAAAACTAGGAAAGTCCTTGCAATTATGTATTTCATCTGCTAAAATACTGCTGCAATTTGAAGCTGGAAAAGGACCTTTAGAAAAGTAAGAATTCTTTCCCATATGATCAAATTAATACACAGAAATATGTTTTCAAGATATTATACAGAAGCAAATTCTTAGACAATAGGCCATTTTAGTTTTCTCAAGACACTTATAAATCAGGAAACATTCTTGTTTCAGCCGACCGTGTTAAAAATTATATAAAGCACAAACTTCATAGGAAAACTGGGTGAAGGAAAGACTTTGATGAAGTATTATATCATGTTCTACTGAGAAACAGAATTAACGCTGTAATGTAAGAAAATACTCTTTCTCCCCTTACCAAACACACCTGCAGCCAATAAAGGAAGACTGCCACTATTTTCCACTCGTGTGATCTCTCCTCTTCATCATCTTCTTAAGTAGACAATACTGAGATAGCACTGTGATGACAAATCTTTTGCTATCTTCAATTAACTGATGGCATTGGATTAATTTATTTCAGCATCTTGTCCCCCTCTGTTCAAAATGTTATTTCTAAAATTTTACTAACATCTATAGCTTCTTGTGTTTCAATAGACTACAGTTCTTGGAGAAAGGTAGCGTTGTTTTTGGTTTGTAAAATATAACTGAAACTGTTCCCTGAATGAAGTCATTGAGTACATTTCCTATATTACTTGTATCGAAATGCAGACTTTCAGGTGTGATAGAATTTAGGAAAATATCATATCTCATCACAAGATTCTACAGCATTTGGTCTGCTCCGCTGTAACTGATGTATATGGAGCTAGCTATTTTTCTTTTGGGGTGGGATTGCTTTTCCCTTTAATGAATGATTGCCTTTTGTTTCTTTGCTTCTTCTACTCCCACACAAAAGTCATGGAGATTTATAAAGAGGAACTTTTAGATGGCATGAGATGCGACTTCAGGTCAAATCCAGGGGTTATTTACGCCAGAACAGTAAATGCATTGCATTTTATAGTGGTTTAAAACTGTGGATCACAATATTGAAGCTATGATGAAAGGAAACCACCTGTCATCATTGCACTACTAGAGATCCAGCCTCCTATTGTATTAGTTGTACAGACAAATCCTCCTGCAATGGGCTGAATATTCCCTTTTAACATTTGTGTGATGTTCAGTAGACCATTTACAGGTTCATTTTATTTGAGCAAATGTACCATCATTTATCTTATCCTGTGCAAGTCTTGCATGTCCTATGACAGTTTTCATTTAAATGCTTATTATTCACTTCTTTTTTGACTGCCCATTCTTCGCAGTCCTGTCTGGCGATGGAATTTCTCCCTTTAGTCATTCTTTTCTATTTTGCAGGGATTCCATTCCTCTGCATGATTGAATTTATCCTGCTTATATACAAACTAATCTTGGCAGGTTAACTCTTTCATGGCTTACATCTGGAGACACCCAAGGCCTGCATGCTATTACTTGTTATCAGTTTCCAAAAATTTTCTTGGGTATGTGAAAAGGGCAATACTGCCATTTTTATTCTGGAAAAATATAGTTCAGAGTCACAAAACATTAAAACAGATGAGCCTCTTTTTCTGTTTTGGAAATGAAATGACTTTGTTTGACAGTGGCTTTTCTTTTGAGATGCAGCACTAGCTTCTTTATATGTGTGTGGTGCATGTAAATTATTGAGCTTCACATAACTTTTACATTTCTTGCTTTTACATGTAGCTAGGCAGTAATGTAATTAAAACATACACCTCTGAAATAAGAGACATCATAGTCTTTTATATTTGATTCAAACTTTAAGCCTTAATTTGTGGTTTTCTTTTGTTCGTTTGCCTAAAGTTGGCAAAAAGTTGTCTGGCTAAGGTTTTTTAATGTAGCCTAAAATAAGCTTACAGTCTCTTTTCATAGGCTCTATTAAAAGCACAGCAAGCCCTTATTTTCTCTGTGAATTTACTTGATGTTATACCAGTACCACTTTCAAAATGCTGCTGGTATTATTTTTCTTGTGTGAATTCATCCTTGTTGTAAGTGGTCAGAACAGGATCTCCATAAGGTTTGGATCACTTGTTTGACCTGCAAGGTAAGCTGTGAGCAGGTTGGTCAACAGAGGAAAGTGAGTCAGCTTTGGCTCTGTAAAGAGACTGGATAAATCAATAAAGGGGTGCCATGGATGTATGCAAGTGGAGGATGGGATTCACTCCATGCTTTCCTCTTTTTCTATTTCATGAAATTGATTTTTCCTCACCCTACTCCCATTTATCCCTGCAAAATAACCCATTAGTTCAATTCTGTTATGAGTAGCTCTAATTTTTCTTACTGAACAAAACTTTTGGTCTTCTTACCTAAGCTTTTTATTCTCTCACTTAGCAGTTATGTAGTTTGCTACTTCTCCCTTTGCTGAGGGTACTTGGCCTGGTTGCTAGGTGTCAGGGGATGATCAGGACCTAAATCTCCCCTTTGCTTTACTATATTTCCCTTTCTGCTTCCTCATATTTTTGGGATGAAACAAAGCATGAAGTTCTTTACTGAAAAATCTCTTTTATTCTTCTGAGTACTTGTATTCTATTTCTTACCTCTCTTATCTGACATATGAATTTGTTAGCTGTTGCACATTTAGCACTTCCCAATCTGTTCTCAACTGTCCAGATGTTATTAATTAGATCTGGAAAATATGATGCAAAACCCTCTCTCTGAATATTAGCTGGAATTTAAATATGAATGAGGATCCCTACTTGACCTTGCTGAGACAAGGAGTGTTAATAATTCTGCTGGGCCATCTTACAGCTGTATTTAAGGAGTCTTCTGTTAACTGAATTCGTGCTAATTTTTTGAAGGAGAGTTTATAATTGCATACAATTTTTTTTTTAATAGCAAAATACAGTGAAGAATTAAGGTGTCATAATATATATATTTTTTTAAAGACAGGTAAAAGTGAATTTGGGAAAGCTAATACAATGCTTTATGGAAGGTATAATTTGTTCAGCTTTGCCCTAACTATCGCAAACATATTTTAAAAGGGAAACTCTGAGAACAAGGACATAACTTTCAGGTTTGGAGTTTTTTTGTTCTGTTTTGGTTTGGGTTTTTTTAGACAAGTAAGAACTATTTTCTATTAATTTGGATGTAAATTTTCAATCTGCATTACTTTGGAGAAGTACTTTTGTTCCAGTCCTAGATAGGGAATTTATTTGCAGAGACTTGGAAGCTCTCATGTGCAAGAACATTTGTGATGACGAAAGAAGATATCATGAATGTCTCTGATCTTCAGGGTTGACTGTCTCTAATCTGTCCTCTCTTCTTCACCATCTGTCTTTACTCCACCCAAATCACCTGTGATGTTTTTGTTACCAACTCAACTGGGCAGCAAGTAAATAGCAATGCTCATAAAGGAATTCTGTATTCAGAGAAGCTTTGAAAGATCTGCAGATTGAAGCACAAATGTTAAATTCCTTATTTAGTCTGAAGTGCTCTCTAATACCTGTCATATATCTCAAACAGGAGGAAACACTTTTAATATATTGTTAATATATGCAAACTGAGGTTTGTGAAATTACTATTTTCAAGGCTTTGGGGTCACATATGAGCAGGGTACTGATCACCTTATTTATGATAAGGAACAGTTCTCTTTTTAAGTACTACTATCAAGACTGTTGGTCTTGTTTTCTCTTCTTCTGAGGCTAATCATTTGGGAATAATCTGTTACAGACTGAAGTGTGCAAGAGTATAAACTGCTAGGCCTCCAGATGAACTTAAGAAGTTTAATTGTGGGGAGTGTTGGAAAGTATGGAATAATTCAGGTTAGGCTTCTTTTCATGATGTTTAACATTTTTCTAAAAACATATCAGTATAATATACAGAGTAATTTTTCATACGAGAACCAATATACACATATTAAATGGAAAATATAGTATGTACATTAATGTACATATCTACTGAGTCGTTGAGAGAAATCTTATTTCCCAGTGTAGACTAGATGTGGAAGCTGATTTGGTGAATCACATCTCCCTGATGTCAAAAGCATGAAGGACGCTTTCCCTGACCTTTTTTAAAACTGCACAAGCCCCTAGCTCCAAAAAATTTCTGCAGTTTGGTTTGCAGCATATCAATTTGGGTATGATTTTGCAAACCTTATTGGATACACCAGATATACATTCATTTGAGATTTTGTTTCTTTTTCCCTGCCCCAGAGTAATGCAGTGAGACTCATCTTGCTACTTTTTATTGTCTTCATTTTATGTGAGATCTGGGAGTACTCAAATACTCATGATTAATAAAAATGTAAAAATTGTCATTAATAGTTCTCTTACTTATTTAGTACTGGGACACATTTCTTTTAAGTGACACCTTCTTGATGTCACTTCAGGTATTTCAGGCAGTGATGTTAGCGTAAGCAACTTTGTTGGCACATAGTTGTTTTCAGGGTTTTCATAATCTAAGCTAATATATTAGCAACACAACACAAGAAATATTATTTGGAAAATTTGATTACTTTGATTAATGTGAAAATATTTTTAGGCTCAAAAATATGTTAATCTATAAATCATCAATAGAAAATGCCTTAAATACAGAGAAGACATGAAATTGGTATTTTTGTCATTCCATTCCATGATACATTATAATTTTAAACTTATTACAAGTCAGTTCAATACTTTAGCATAATGTTAGTATGTTTAAAAGCTACTGTTATCTGTGTTCCAAGACAGCACATTTTTAATATCCTTCTTATTCTATCAGTGTTAGAATCTTGCCCTGCTCTTTTCTTAATATTCTCCAGTTGTCCTTTTTGCCTGTATGTGCATGAAGTCTTAATCACATAGTATTGAAGGTTGCTGTGGCTATATATAGACTTTCATACTTACAATATCAATAGTGGCTATCTGCATACATAGGGGTTGAGATTTCTCTTTTTTTAATCTGTGTATTTATTTCTGTAAAATAGTTAATGTATATATATCTATATAACTGTACATATACTCATGCTTCATGATGTTTATTTCCCTTCTTGTCAGGTTCACAAGTCATAACTCAGAATTTCAACTACATTAAGAATGTCACTTCAGATATGACATTGACTAAGATTTCTTACGGGTAAATAGTTATACATTAATTATAGTATATTATACATTATTATTTTTCCTCTTATGTCCTCAGATCTGTACTTTTTATGTCTTTAGATCAGATTGTCAACATTTTCAAGTTAAAAATAATGTATATAGACTCATACAACCATTATTTAAGTTGTATCGGACCTGTGGAGGCTTTCTAATCCTACACAAGAGAAGTTTTTATTAGGTTCTTTGCTCAGTGCTTTGTCCAAAGATGGAGATTTCAGAACTTCTTGAGGGTTTAACCACCCTTCTAAATAAAAAAAAACCCCAAACAACAATTAAAAACACCAAACCACCTTCCTATCTAATCAGTATTTCTGAGAAATTAATTATCCCAGGAAAAGAGAACTGTACTCCTTTGAGGGGAGTATAGCCCCATTTTCTCTTTAGCCTCTGATCAGGTAGCTGTAGAAATACCTACCCGGTCTCCCGAGCTTTTTCTTCTTCACCCAGTTCTCTCAGCCTGTACTTATACACCCTTCAGCATTTAAATATCTTGGTGGCCTCTGATGGACTTGTTCTAGTATGCCAGTATCCTTCTCATGCTGGGGAGCCCAAAATGGGACACAGCATTCCAGATGAAGTCTTAGAAGTGCTGAATAGAGGGAGAAAATCACTCTTCTCTTATTCTATTGACTACACTCTTGATAATACAACCTGGGATGTGTTTGACATCCCTCACTGCAAGAACACATTCTGGGACATTTTCCACTTACTTTTCACCTGGATCCCAGATTTCTTTCTGTAGAACTCTCTTCTAGGCACCTTGCACCCAATTTCTACTGCTTGCCTGGGGTTATTCCAACCTAGATGAAGAATGTTGCATGCGTTTTTATTTAACTTCAAGAAGTTCCTATCAGATCATGGCTCCAGTGTGAGCAGGTCCCTCTGAAGAACAGCCCTGCCCTCCAGCAAGTTGCTTCCTCTTCTCAATCTAACATTATACACAAACTTGCTGAAAATGAACTTCGTTCCACACACCAATCACTGAATCACAGAGCAGGTGATTCTGGGATGTAAGACAAGCTTGTTTCCCAGCATGGGTTGAGTTCTATGTTCAAAAAGTAGTACAGATATTTCACTGGCCTTTTAGAAGTAATTCAAATCCAGAAAAGAAATGTCTGTGATTAAAAAACACCAAGATGTTATTAGATATAAATTGGTGTAAATTTGACATTTCATTGTTTTTGTGGAAAAATATATTTTAAGAAGTTCAGATTTTGTTGTAATTGTAATTAGAAAATATTTTTGGTTTGTTTCTCTACAACATGAAAATTCCTCAAGAATTTGTGCTCACCGAAACAGTCGCACTGATACACAGTTTATTACTTCAACTCATTAGTTGATGAAGTATGTTTTAGTGTATCAAATTAAATTTAGTGTATTAAATTAAAATATTGCAGGGTTTGGATTATTCTGGTGAGAGTTCATTGTTCTGTTGTAGCTGGTTGATTGTTGTTGGTTTTTATTTTATTCTATTAAAACCAAATATTTAGACTTCTGACTTTTTACCCCTTTCAGCTCTCAGAGTTATGAGGGCACTAGTAGGCCTTGATGACTTCAGCCTGCAGAGGTGTCCATCCACACCCTGGCCTGTGCACCCAGGATGCCCAGCTGAGTTCAGTCCTGGGCAGCCAGTTCTTGGTGAGCTGTGCCCAGGGTGTACCTGTCCCGAGCCTTGTCCCTCCTTGCTGTGTGACTTCATGCCCAACGGGCAGGCCCCTTGCCTCCTGAGGTACGCTGTGCCTTGGTTACAAGCTTGCCTTTGGGCCCGTCTCTTGGTGCTCCTGGCTGGACCCCATGAATTGGACTTCAAGTCTGGCTTTTTTTTCATTTTCCCTAGTCTGGAAATGCTGCTGAACCCAGTTTCCAGCAGCTGGCTTTGGTCAGAGCCTGTGAGGCATGGCCTGTGCTGGGATCACTGGCTCATGGCTAACCTTCCCTAAGGGAATGGTTTCACTTCTCTGGTCTATGCCAGCAGGCTAAAAGTCTATACAAAATTAATCCTGAAGAGATGCTCTTATCATCTTTTTGGCCAAATTTTAATTTTATTTTGTCTTTTCTACTTTTATTCTCCAAATAATTTTCTATTTAACATAATTGACATTTCTCCTTTCACTGTAGGGACCTACTGCCAGATCACAAGCAGAGTAACACAGTACAATATAAAATAAGGAGGCTGATTTCTCTGAAGAAAACTGTCTTGCTACATAAAGTCTTTTTTTCCATAAGCCCTCATGACCAGTGCTTTAAAGACAGCAAAAATGAAAAAAAATTATCATTAAAAATAAAAAAAATCTTGTTTCAATAACTCCACATAGAAGACAGGAAGGTGCCTTGTTCTCAGCCAAGCTAAAACAGAATGAGTGTACAGTAGGTATAAAGGGCCATGTCTGATTTTATTGCATTTTGTATTGACCTAACTTACATTTTGCACTGGTAGAGAAACACATAAGACTGAGGTGAGACTCTTATACCAAAACAAATTTAGTTGAAGCTTAGAGAAACTTCATCTACGGTTCTTGGAGTATTTTTTAAAACTTCAAATCCCTATTCCTCAATCTTTTATGCACTTCACTTGAAAAACAGATTGCTTTGTAGTATGAAGACTGTGTGAAAACAATATTGCAATTTCTCTTCTTTCTTATCTGAAATAAGGGAATTCTAATTTTATTTTTCCATGTGCATTATAAAGAACACAACATAACAAAAAGTGAATCTCTTTCCCCATCTTATTGAATCTGTTCCTATTTTACTTTGCACTGAGGGTTATGTGACGGGTTAGGGAACAGACCTATTTTTGAGAAGTAAACTCTAACTAGGTCAACAGGAAAGAGAAATTTGTTCTCTGAAGCAGCCCCTCCTCCGCAGTTTACCTTGTATTAATCTCAAAGGACTCGTTATCTTCTCACAAACTAACAGAAGGCAACAATGGAATTTGTAAAGAGTATTTCAAGTCATTGCCATTATAACTATTTACTGATGTTTCTAGATATTGCTTTATGAAATGTTGTAGCAGTATTTATGGTAACTTTCTTATTTATGAATATTTGTAATAACAGTGTTAAGTCTATTACATATGTTTTTATTTATCCTTTTAAATGTTTTTAATAACTAATTACAAGGGTTAGGAATTAATTTTCTCAACTTTATATTAGACTTCTTGGCAGTCTTTGTTATCTCTAACCCCTTATTACCTGATAGCTATTTTAGTGGTTATCCTCTTTTTATCTAGTACAGCTGTTCTACTGTTTATTCAGGAGGCATTTGAGCTTTGTGTTACTATAAGGTGGATTAATGTAAAGCGTTAAAACATTAATCCTGAAGGTCACAAGGAACACTTGAAGATAATAGATAGATAGAAATAGAAGTGTTTTGGAGGGGGGTTTTGGTTGGTTTTTTTGATAATTGTGGTTTTGTTACTTTGTTTTGGTTTTTAGGTTTTTTTAGGGGAGTAGGTTTTTTGTTGTGTTTTTTGTCTTTTTTTTCGTCTTTTTCTTTTATTTTAAAAAGCAGTCCAGAAGAATTGGTCTATTTTTAGGACATATTTTTTCAAGTTTTTCTCAATGTGATTGCAACATTTGTTTTAAAACATGATTCTCCTCTCTAGCCACTAGGCTAAGAAAGAGGAGATCTGGCTATTATGTCTCTCAGCTAATCGAAGTCACCTAGACCCCTTTTTTGCCAAATACACGTATTTCAGATGGAGATAGAAGGATACAGCCATATTCCTGATTATCTGTTGCTGATGAATAAAATATGTTTGGTATGATGAATGCTTTTTTTCTGCGGTGATACTTACCTCCCTGCAACTGAGTGTAAAGTAAAATATGTTGGTTGAGCTTCACCAGTTAGAGGATCTGAAGTATTATTTCAAGGCAAGAAAAATGCTGTGGCTTATAACAAGGCATAAGGCAGAAACAAATTATGTGCTCTTTGTTACTGTTCTTTTGCCTGTACTTGGCATGCCAGACAAACTACACAAGCTTCCTGGCATCTGGATTTTGTTTTCAGCTATTAAAAGTTATTAAAAAAAAATACCTCATCACATTTTTTCTAAATGCTTGCTTTTTAAAAACAAACTATCTTTTCTCCCTCTGTGTGAATAATTGCCCATCATTCCCCATTGCATGTTACTCTGTGAATATTGGTCAGGATATTACTGTAGATGGTAATTGATCATCAGTTCAGAGAGAAATTCTGGAGGGGATTTGATATTCATAAAAAAAACAACCAAACAAAAAGAACACATTGTGCTTATGTGACAAATGAGTGCCACAGATTACTGAAAAGTAGGTTGTCCTTGTTCTTTGAAAATTGGTGAGACTTGCCTCTTGCCATGCTATTGCCAGTCCTTTCTGATTGTGTTTGCTTGTTGTGCTCCTGTGCAATGTTCACAGAAACTGAGGGTGTCTGGGAGTATTGCACCCTGAATGCTGGCACCAACACTAACACAAGGGTGCTGCTTAGTCATTTTTCTGCAAGCAGACTGAGCTTGAATGAGTATGCTACCTGTTTTAAATACCTGTTATTCAAAACAGAAAAGAAACAATGCAACTTTGTTTTGGTTCCTGACTTCTGCTTTCACCCTGTTTCATCTATCCCAGCTCCATGTGCCTTGGCATCTAATGTTTTCAGACTCTGCAACCATTACAAGCTCAGTACAGAAGTCCTTTCTACTCTGCTTTGCAACCCTGTCAGCCCAGGCCTTGCAGGCTTTTTATATCCTGGCTTTTCAAGCTGTGACAGTCTGAGTTCTTTAGCCTTTTTTTTTATTGTAGACATACAGGTCTTGGCAGCTAAATTTCCTGCACATTTAGAGATCACAGCCACAGAAATAAGTTTCAACTCACACAGTATGCAAACAGAAAAGTGAAAAAATTAATTGAAAGTGGAGTATTAATTGAAAGAGGGATAAAAAAAGAAACCAAACCACAAATACAGGCAGGGGAGCAGAGTAGCTGGCAGAGTTGCTATGCTGGATTAGGTCCCAACAGAAGTCGATAAACTGTTTCTACATCTTCCTGCAAGTTGTCCTCCCTGTCTAGCCTCAAGAGCAGGAGTTCTGGACAGCCTGTTTCCCAGACCTCACACAGAAATATCAAATAGGAAGCTGCTAGTGTGAAGCAGTCAAAGAAATAATTGAAGGGTGCCTCTCCTGGGTTGTGCATCTTAGTTGAGGAAATCCTAGTTGGAGAGCAACCATCCTGAACTTCCTGGGAGGCAAAGACTGTGTGAGTTGCAGCAGGACTGAGGGAGATACCAGGAGATGTTGAAGTTAGTGAAAGAACAGGGGGCTGCTGCTGATGCACACCAGTTGAGACAGACTAAATCAGGAATATACAGTTCTAGTCCCTAAATGAATCCAAATAATTTTAAGTCTGCACCAAGAGAAGAACAAGTAAGGACTATTTAGCCCACTTTTAACACATATATACATATATAGTTCTCAAGAAATGGATTTTTATTTTATATCTTTACAGCTTTCTAAGTTAAACAAAATTCTGTAGAGACAAGAAAACACAGATGTTTTCACAAAACATTTTGTTACAGAAAAAATGAGGTAACTCAAAACATTACCAGCCTGTTTATTTTATCTGAATGAGTTTGAACATTTTTACTGGTTTATATTTTTTAGGAATACTGCATGAAAATGCACAAAGTCATTCAACAGCATGAAAAAACTCCATTTTGTTTTTCCTGTGCGGGAAGTGACTGGTAAGCTCTCTAAGTCATTAATCAATCAACCAATTAATCAATCTTATATTTCATATTTCATTTTTCTTTGTTTAGGACTGACTTTGATGGATACCACATATTTTCACAATCCTTTCCACAGACCAAGTGATTGCTCATCAGGACACCTTTTAGAAGATTCTAAAGCAGTTCTCCAAAGATCTCAAGTAACACATATGATTTGAGTATCAATTTGATTGAAGAAAAAGGTACATCTTACATATTTTTAAGATATGTCTGGAATATAAAATATCTTTTAATTATTTTAAGTATTTAAAATTTTATGACTTTTAGATGCTAATTACATTGTTTTGAAGGGTTTTGTTTGTGGTTTGGTTTTTTTGTTGTTTTTTCATGTGTGTAGTTTGGTGGGTGGTTCTGGTTTTTTGGGGGGATTTTTGTTGTGGAATTAAGCAAAGCAGAAAAATATTTCATTTATTTTAAAAGTGGAAATTAGTTTTCCTGAAGATATCTAGTATGTTTCTTTAAAAGGAAGGAGGGTGGTTTTTTTTTTTAAGTCAGTAGCTGTATGTTTTATTTTCTGGGGGTTTGGGGGGTTTTTTTTGGTTTTTTTGGTTTTTTGTTGTTGTTGTTGTTGTTGTTGTTTGTTTGTTTGTTTGCTTGCTTGTTTGGGTTTTTGGTTTTTTTTTTTTCTTCTTTGTATGGAAGGTATTTACAGAACTTGAAACAAGTTTCTTACTTCAGAACTAGATTCTTAAATTTAGTACAAAACTACCTAAAACAGGTTCATTTCAGATGTGAAATGTTACTGAGATCTTAAAAATAAAAACCCCAAAACATTATCCTTCCAGCAGTCAATAAGCCTTGGAACATGAAAGCTACCTAGATAATGTCCAGCTCCAGTTTTAGGTTCTCTGCTTAGCTACACTTGTGCCTGTGCACATCTCCAGACTTTCAGAGTCCAATTAGTTCAAAAACAATCCAGACATAAACTTCCTCTGGACACAGAAAATAGTCATTCCTACAACAAAAGCCCTTGAAAGAGTAGAGCTCAGAGAGAGATTATTCCTGAGCACATAGCTATTGGGTTTTATGTGTAAATTCTCTGCTCAGCTGGAAAAGCTCATGAGCGGTGAGCTAATTGTTAGAATTTCATGTTAATATTTTGACAATGGGCTCTTTTCACAAAGTTTAAACATATACACTTAGGAGAATGCTGCACAATAATGAGAGTATGACAATTATATTCTCAAAATTTCAGTGAAATATTCTGAGTTTACAAAGGGGAGAATTTTACATCCTGTGCTATCCTCAATGCTTTTTTTAGTAGCTAACTCTACTTAACAGGCAACTTTCCTTCATCTCATCCTGATATAACATGCCGATTATATTCCTATAACTGGTAGCTGGTCCAGGTTCTTGATGCCTTTCTGAGAACTGAAATATATAAAACTTTCTAATATTAGTTACCCATTTACTGTGTTTTCCATACCTTGGACATTCAAATATGTTGAACATTAGGATATAGTTAAAGACTAATAATGAAGCAACTATATTAATATATTGTTTCATTTAAAAATAGAGATCTACTAGGACTCCCTTATAGCTATAATTTCTATATGTTTAGAGAAATACTTTTTCTTTGTTTAAGATCTTCAAGGCATATCTTTTAAAAACTTATTTCAGAAATCATCTCAAATTCTTTTAGCATCTTAAGTTGAAAACAAACACACTGGGTTGTATTTTCTTCACAGAGAGATATAATAAAACTCCTACTGATGATAAAAGCAATGAAAATGCAAACAATTTTTTTGTTTGTTTCTGTTATAAGTTCTTAATAGAAGCAATACAACCATTCGCATATGAAAATAGACAGAAATGAGGGGTCTAGCATTTGGTTTTGAAAAAGATTTCATATGGCCTAAATTACATCTGTGTTCCTTTGAAGAACATTTTTCAGTTCATGACTAAACAATTTTTCTAGAGACAACTATTAAGAAATATTGGGGATAAGTATTTAAGTGGTATATAATCTCTTTGACCATAGTGCTCTGTGAATGTTTGTCTCTTTGGGGTTTTGTCCTTTGTTTAAGTATAATTGTTTGCCTTTTAAAAGCTGTTGACAGATAAAAGGTTTTTTCCCAACATAAATTTGTAAATGCTGATACTCCTCCACTCCCCACCAACAACTTTATGTAATTCCCTGTCTGATGGATCACGTTGAAGGGTAAAACTGTAAGTTCCTTAACTCTATATCTCACCTATAACCACAATGAATAGACTATCTGACATCAATACACAGTGAACAGATCTATAACAATAGGTACTTCAGAGCATAAGAGATAGAAATTTATGTTAAAATGAAAAGGGAAAAATTGACCAATTTTGTTCACTCTGTAATAACAGCAGATTTGTAACTGTAATTCAAGTATGCCCTTATAGCACCTTTTTTTTCCACCTGAAAGCCATGTTACAGTCATGTTAGTTTTCATTCACATGTTCTACAAAAAACAAGTTTTGAGCTAACATAGCTCTTTTAAAGGACTTACTACAAATTCAAGCACAAGATTTTAGAGTTTAGTAAGCTCTGATCAATATCTTGTTCTAATCTCTCAAGGGTCCTTAATTTTTCTTGCCTTACCACAACAAGAATGATAAATGTCAGTTGTAGATTTCACTGAAGCGGCAACACTCTACTTGTTTCACCTTCCTACTCACAGATATTAGTTATCCAGCATTCAGATGTTTCAAACTGGTATTCTTTTTCCCCAATCTTTCCTCTTTAGTTATTCAAAGAAAGGTTGTCAAAAAACTGATAGAGTGGTGTTTATTCTAGACAGAAGAAATAGTGTAGGATATAGCAGAATATGCAAAATTCTCATTAATTTAGACTGAAAACATGGAATAGTGTTGGATTAAAAGGTGAATGTTTTAAATAAAGACGAAGTAGTTACAGTACTCATTCATTTTTTCCCAAACTAGTATACATCTCCAAAAATTCTAAATATTTTTCTAGAATATGTGGAGCTAAATCTGTAAATGTTCTAGCTCCAATATCACCAATCAGGTTTATGTAAAACTACATTTAAATTAAATTTAATTTTATTACTAAGTATCTTTACACCATATTTCTTTATCTCTCTTTATTTCTCTTTTCCTGACAAAAACAAAATAAGACTTTTTTTTATATTTTATGAGAAGAGATTCAAAAGTTGTAAAATTGTTTTGATGAAGTTTTAATACATGTTTGAAGTTTCTACTTTACACTGAATATAGTTAATGAAGAATATTCTGAAGTGCAGTTATGCTGTGTATCATATAGATTAAATTCTCATTTCCTGATGAAAAATATAATAAAGATACACAGTGTAACCTGTACCATATGAGAAGGCAGCAAAGAATAAAAACATTCAAGGTCAACAGTCATGACAAATAACAAATAAGGTAACATAAACACTGAATGTTATTTGGAATTTGGATAGAATTTTCAAAGGCAAAAGATCAGTTTTGAAATAAGATGTCAAAAGAATAGTGAGTGTCATTGTGTAGAAAGGGATGAGAAACATATTTAAACACATGAAAGAAACATGAAAAAGTAAGGCATAGAGGTGCTGTTCTTCCATTTGGCCATATTTTACTATAAATGTCCCTGACTAGTGTAGTAGATATTCACAAAGACGTGTTTGCATAGTGGTAAAATACTAAGTCCTTCCAACTGCAGAGAAGATTAAACATCTGTCTAGATTATTTCAATACCTCAAGAGAGTTTAAGTTATGTATCTTACTCTAGCAACTACTGTTCCTTGTGATGTGATAGCTCAGGTTAAGTGGTAATCTGAGGATTTTTTAAAGTTAAGGAGCAAATGAGGGTTAGGCACCTTCCGGAGTGAGCTTTTACAGATAAATTTTTTTGGTACATGGACAACTGACCTTCAAGCTACAGAGCCCATAACAAATGTGTATAACATGTATGCTGACACATCCTTAAAGGTGTGACCAAAAAACCTAAATCAAGTAGTATTGATGTACAGTGGAGGATTTGTATACAGTAGAAAATTCTGGAGGATTCAACTGAGATGTGCATTTGTTTTAGGAATAGACCCATTTATGAAAGAATATTCCTTTTAATTGTGAGTGTAATGGAGATAAAGCATCATAGTAAAAAATTGGTCTATGAAACATTGCTTTTAACATTTTCATCCCTTGTATTTTCTAATGGGACTAATAAAGCCCCCAGAAACTTAGCATACATTGTTGCTTTTGTTGATTTTTTTTGTTTTCTTTCTTCTTATTTCCACTCAAGAAATATGTAGTTTTCTAGAGCAAAACCTTGTATCATTCCAATGGGCTCACTAAGATTTCTTCGAAGGTGAATATTGTAGAGCTTCAGGAAAGAAGTCTTAGAACTGTTTCGTTAATGGAGAGAAAGAGAAAAGAGTGAAAGGAAGGGAGAGAGAGAAAGATAAGAGAAATAGAGAGATTCTGAAAGTCTTAATAGAAATTACTGTGACTGAGAGAACTTTTTTCTCATCCTGAGAATGTAATCACATAATCTGGACGAAAATCAATGAACAAAATGATAAAAGAAATTGGCAGGAGAGGTTCCTCATATGTGTGTGCAGCAAACCAGAAACTGTGTGCAGTAAAACAGAAAATGCTAGCTTGCCTGGGCAAGTGGAAGCATTATCATTACTCCCTTTTTCTCCCCAGAAGAGAGAAAGGTGTTGCATACAAACTCAGCTGGATTCTGAATGAGCAGGTTTTGAGCTAGGTTTTAAGCACCTTTCTTTCCTTCCTTGCCTGGTTTCACTCCTGGTTTAAACAATTCAGTTTCTCTCTCTTTAAACTGCAAAACAGGATGTTTCAAATCTTCTTTTTCATCTTGAGTACAGTAGTTGAATGGCAATTATCATGCAATATATTCTGAAACAATCTCTGGAAAAATTCATTTAACTTAAGTTTTGGTCCCCAATAAACTGCTTATATTGCTCCATTTTTTACATTATGAGTGGCAATTTTGTTTGCTGACTGATAAAAGGCTTATCTTGCATTCTTGAGCACAGCTAGAAGAATGTGAAGCTGGAAAACCTAATAAAGATTCTGTATTAATCAGTTTTACATTTGAAAAATCTGAATTAATGAATACATTGGGCTCTAAAGTGATGAGATGTTAAGCTTATTATAGTTGTAAATGTGATTAAACAACTTCTTGCCCTTCATTTCTATGATTAAGAAAACTATTTACAGTAAATTTTAAAATTTCTGATTTGAAAGCAAAACACAACAAATATTACAAGTAAAATTTACATCTTAATAATGTAAAATCAATAAAATCAGTTAATGATATGCTGCAACAATCAACCATTTTTTTAATAAATAGTATTTTTTTCACAGAGAGTAAGACGTGATAAATGAAAGTATCACAACAGTACAGATGTGTATCTGTAAATATTAAAACAAAACTATTTATTTTGTTTGTAAATGACTATTTGTAAACAACCACAGTAATGTTGCTCTACTTATTGCAGTGAATTGTATAACACATTTATAATTTCATAGTCAGCACAACTGATTTTTATTTCTATTTTTAGAAATCAGTTATAATAGGTTTTTTAAGATCTTTGCTCAGACCAAATTACTCAAATCTGTGTAACAAAAATTACTGTTAGTTCCTATTTAATAAAATGTCTCCTATATGAGCTGATTATTTGCAAACTTGGTGACCTTGAATATAATGCATGCAAATGAGATACTGCTGGTTTTTAAAGTAAATTATGTATATACGCGAGGAGACAACAATAACGAATTCACCTGCTGACATTTTTGGTATTGACAGACCTTGCTAACCTGAGATACATTCAAAATTCCAGTGGACTGAGTCAATAGCATACATGAACTCCTAGGGGAATAATTAGAAGAAATAGTAATCTGTTATTTACTGTTCTATTATGAAAGACTTCCACTTTAGGCCAGCTCCTTTATTTGTTTTGGCAATGATGAAATGTAATTTACTTTAGGCCTATCATGCTGTTTTGTGTGAAGAAAACCAGGCAAAACTCTATTCTTGGTGTCTTGAGGCAAAGCCTTATTACATGCCCAGCGAGTGGCCAAGGAAGAGGTTAGTGCTCAGTCCTCTTTTATTTGTGATATCTTGTATCCTACTTTACACAGGGAGAGAAATTGATGTTTGCGAGATAATTGATTTCACTTAGCTGTGTTTCAAGCCAACCATACTGCTGGAGTGAAAAACATTAATATCTCTGTCCCATGTAAATACTAAGCTAGTTAATTCTCATCAACATGCAAATGTCACTAATTTTCATTAACACGGAGTGCTCTGTAGTGGTGAATAGGACCCATTTTGTCACTGAAGAGAAAACCAATATGCCTTGGCATATATCTTGACCTTTTAATTGAGTTCATCATCACCTTTAAGTCATTGTGATCATGGGTGTAGCAGAAAGTAGAAACACAGGGAAGGAAGGCACAGTAAAGACATGTCTGGTAGATCTATTTGCTACAGTTAGCTTCACTTCAGCTTAGATAGCATAAACCTATGAAGTATGAATGAAAAAATGAATGGCAACCAAGCTGTTATTGATTTCAAAAGCTTTTTAGCTGGAGACAAGCTAAGCATTAGGAAGGATAACACGTCTTCCTTTCTAAAATGAGGTTCTTTATTTCCTGGGTCTCTCAGACTCTTTTTCTAGTTTCAGCTTGGTCTGAGCTTTTTCATAGAATATTATTTTATGTGATATTTAAAAAAAAAAATGTCTAAACGATGTCTGCTATATATCATTCTTTACATCCTTTAGTGGTGAGATACAAGTACACTCAGAGCAGTATGTTGTAAATTCAAAGATATCCTACCCCACCTGCAGAATAACAAACAATAATCTTACTAAAAAGCAAGACACATCTTGCAAAAACACTATTTGATTTTAATATGATCGTACTTCTGCAACGGTGATGGTGTGGAAAATTTTATATTTATAAGATATTTATGTTACAGAACAGTCTTGACACAAAATGGAAGAGGCCTCTCTTCATGTTACTTTAAACAGAAGATCCTACACAAGAGATTTTTTCACAGACTATAAAGTAGAACTGTCAAAGCACATTTCTTTCTTCTTCAGAAATGAAGTATCCCTTCAAATCAGTAAAAAAAAAAAGGTAATGAAATTAATTTATTATGCTTTAATCAGAACTTTAAGGCTTTCAACCATTACCTGAAAGATTAACATCTAGAAAACTCTATGGAAAATATTGGTTATTCCAGCATGACTCAGGTTTCCTTGCTAATTTCCTAAATGAAGATGAATAGAAATCTTCTCATGAATAAATTTCAGTGTAAAGAACTATCTCGTTGAGTAAAAAATATTCCATTCCAAATATCTTAACTTTGAAATTTTCTGAGTGTAAGGCAGAGTTGTCTCACATCATTTAAGTTTTCATTTTCAACTAATTTTGTCACAGAAGTCAGGCAGTTGTATGTGGCTTTGAGCAACCTGGTCTAGTGGAAGACGTCTCTTCTCGTGACAGAGGGGTTGGAGCTAGGTGATGATCCCTTCCTACCCAAGCCATTCTATAATTCTATGTGGAAGTAAGGATGCTAAATGATTCGATAATGATGACAATAAAGAAGGGTGTTCAGGTCAGAGAACCCTAATAATAACCCTAATTGCACCCTCATAGAGATTCGGAAGCCTGCTAAATTCCCGCAAATACTTAGTCCTCAAGGGAATTAGATTCTGTTCAGTATGAGAATTTAATACAAATGGTTACCAGTATAGGAAAAAAATTATGATAATAGTCTTAATAATAAATGAAGAACATTCTACAACTTGAAGACACCTTTAAGGATGTAGTTAATTATAAAAGTTTATTTTGCAAACTTTGAAAATGTTTTGTAGAGTACAAAAGCCTGGGCTATTTTAAAAGGGAGTTTCATGATCTATCAGCCTTTGATAAAAGTGAAGGAATACTTCTTCAAAAGTCGTAAAAGAAAGAATTCACACTTTTAAATATTTAGAGGAACTTTTAGCCACAATGATAATAATAAAACTATTACAGAAAAATATGATGCTACTCTTTATTACTATTCATGAACAGAAACTGTTAAAACAAAGACAGCTCATGATGATACTGAATTAGTGAGAAGATAACAGTAATATTTAAAACATATTATATATTAAAAT
>VYXC01008872.1:205628-276946 GCA_013397175.1 Platysteira castanea
TATTATATATTAAAATAAATATATGTCTTCAGATAAAGGATTTCAATGAAGTTGGAGAAAAAAGATGATAACTTTTTGAAATGTAAATGCCATTTATTCTGCTATCAACCTCACAGCTCTCCTAAGCTTCTCAGTTTTGCTGTTTGCTTCTCTGCTGGTCTTACTCAATTTTACCAAGGCTCTGTCAACTGTGTCTTGAACCTTGCCACTCCTTCCTTGCCACTCCTACCTACCCTAAACACTTCTGTTTCTTACAGCTGTCACTTTACCTTTTTCACCTGAACCTGTAGCTTCTTCTGGCTGTTGAGCTTGGACTTGCTATTCCCTGCTCCACTAGGCAGTGCTGGCTACTCCCTATCTGTCAGAAATGAATGGACTGCATTACCTTTTATACGCTTATGAAAGTGCCAGTGATAAATAACGCACAATTAGCTGCTGTATTTGCATGTGAAGGATAGAGAGAACACTCACCTTTTCTGTTGTGTATGAATAAAATATTTTAGGTGTCACTGATTTTAGAGCAAATCTTAAAGATATATTTCTCAAAAGCTCTCCACAGAGGAATATAAAGAAAGGTTGTAATGGAAGGAGTGTTTTTAAACGTGTTCTGTTCTACACATTATATTTGCTTTAATAGTCAAATAATCATTACTGATAGCTCTGATCTTGCATTTTTGGGGGGACCTGGGGGGAGGGTATTGCCTTTAAATGTGACATCCTATGAAGCATGGAGAATAAACCTTCTGTGAGGAGACAGAATTTTTAGTAAGAGAAAGGAGTTCTCTTCAAATTCAATTTTTCTATTGCAGGACCCCAGATTTTTTGCTGATACCACCAGCACCTGATGTACACAAACACTTCCCTTTGCCTGTCCCTTCAGTCTTAGTAGTGAGAAAGACTTCTAATAATGCCTCATTATGCAGAGAAGATTTTAATGTAAATGGTGTGATCACCATCTCTTGGCTGCATCAGTCCCTGTCTCCCTCTATTATTATTATTTATTCAGTATCAATATTCAGTTGTCTCCTATTCCTACTGCAAATTCTTCACACTTCTAAACCATTCTCTGGAATGCCTGCGGAANGTACAAAAGCCTGGGCTATTTTAAAAGGGAGTTTCATGATCTATCAGCCTTTGATAAAAGTGAAGGAATACTTCTTCAAAAGTCGTAAAAGAAAGAATTCACACTTTTAAATATTTAGAGGAACTTTTAGCCACAATGATAATAATAAAACTATTACAGAAAAATATGATGCTACTCTTTATTACTATTCATGAACAGAAACTGTTAAAACAAAGACAGCTCATGATGATACTGAATTAGTGAGAAGATAACAGTAATATTTAAAACATATTATATATNCAAAAGCTCTCCACAGAGGAATATAAAGAAAGGTTGTAATGGAAGGAGTGTTTTTAAACGTGTTCTGTTCTACACATTATATTTGCTTTAATAGTCAAATAATCATTACTGATAGCTCTGATCTTGCATTTTTGGGGGGACCTGGGGGGAGGGTATTGCCTTTAAATGTGACATCCTATGAAGCATGGAGAATAAACCTTCTGTGAGGAGACAGAATTTTTAGTAAGAGAAAGGAGTTCTCTTCAAATTCAATTTTTCTATTGCAGGACCCCAGATTTTTTGCTGATACCACCAGCACCTGATGTACACAAACACTTCCCTTTGCCTGTCCCTTCAGTCTTAGTAGTGAGAAAGACTTCTAATAATGCCTCATTATGCAGAGAAGATTTTAATGTAAATGGTGTGATCACCATCTCTTGGCTGCATCAGTCCCTGTCTCCCTCTATTATTATTATTTATTCAGTATCAATATTCAGTTGTCTCCTATTCCTACTGCAAATTCTTCACACTTCTAAACCATTCTCTGGAATGCCTGCGGAATTTGAATTAACTGAGCAGATGAACCTTAAATAGAATTATTATGTAATGGAACTCAGGTAGTCTAATATCAAGTACACACCACAGCTGATTTTCTCCTTTACTGCTCCTTTGCTTCATGGCAAAGCTGTGCTTTTCAACCAGAAATAGGGATCAAGATATTCAGTTCAAGTTTTAAAGTAAACAACTTCATAAGATGCTAACAGAACAGTTCTTGTATTTGATCTGAACCATTTCTAATTGCAGCAAATTACTTTGGTGTGTCACATTAGATTTTGTCTTGTTGAATCACAGTTATTCATTTAAAAGAAGGAAGCTTCACCTTTCTTCAAATTTCTTGAATATCAAAATGAATGCTGCTTAGTTGTGGGGTTGTTTTGTTTTGCTTTCAATCTGAGAAGCTAAGGGAAATAAGATTCCCTCAGGTTATTAAAAAAAGAGATAAAGCCAATGACATGTAAAAAATACCCTATACGCGTGCAAGTCAAGTCAGATATTTATAACTGGCACACCTCAAGTTCATTGCTTGAACAAGTCATCTCCAGCTAGAATCTAGGTCTCTATATATATTTAATGAACATTTTGCCCAGTCTTGAACATAATAAATAATTTATTCTCTTTGAACTTCCTATGGAAATGGTGTTAAGAGGTAGTCTTTGCCTACAAAATGGCACTGCTTTACCATTAAGAGAGCTGCTCAAAACAACACTATTTATGGTAGAAAAACAAGTTCCAGACATTTAAAGGTCTTTTATGTTTCAGAGAATATTCAAAAGTGGGGAAAGAAGCAGATGGTTATGCTACTAAATATGGTGTGCAACAGTGTGATCTGATGACAGAAAAAAGTAAAAATAGACACACACCACCCTACCCCATCTTCATCCCCTGTTCCCAGTTTTAAGCTCCTTTCCTCATGAGACAAGAACTTAATCTAATTAAAAATTGGTCTAGGAAGTAGAGAAGTCCAGTAACCTTTTTTTTTTTTTTTTTTCAGATATGGAGGAAAAAACAGTATGAAGAAGCATGATTGTGTGGAATAAAATCTTACAAGAATGTTAAAGCAATGTCAGAAAGAATGAGGACAGATATGTGCTCAGATGAAGTTATGTAGTGCAAGTGCACTGATCAAAGTGGTTTCAACATCTGCTGTAGCACACTTCATGTTCCTCAGCTATCCACACTGTGGATGATAGAAGGGGAGAGATTAAAGATTAACGTGACATCATGGAGAATATAAGGAAATTTTTTATTTGCCCAGTACTTTATTAAGTGTAAAATATAAGTTTAAGAAAAAAGCAAGAAACACACGAACGGCTCAGAAAATGTGTTAAAGAATTTAAAGAAAGTAACTTGCACATTGGAGAATTAAGAATAAAATGGCAAAAATTATAAAAAATAAATTAACTGTGCTATATAGGAGGTCTTCTCAGATGTGTATTTTTTCCTAGTACTTTCTGAAATATATTCTGCTCTGTAGATCTTCCACTTTCTGATTTTGTGTCACTGCTCCTGACTCAGCAACAGGATATGAGAAGTGTTTTTCTCTCCACTATTTCCTAGGAGCAGTGGCTCTTCTGTGGTATGCTGCAGTTTACCTCTTATATACGCATCATGGCCCAGAAGATTTTTCATATTTTCTTACAGATTTAGCTTATGAATCTGAAAGGAGTCACATTTAAACTGACACTTTTGTTTTCCCACATTTTATAAGTAAAATCAGCTTCTTGTGTCCAGTGAATTAGTAGGAACACTCGAAGAACCTCTTTTAAATGCCAAGAATAACAGATGGCAAACACAGTTTAATGAAAAAAAATTCAGATTAATGATTCTATAGAAAAGGAAGGAAAACACCCAACATACTTAATGAAAGAAAAAAATACTGCATACTGACCAGAAAAAATTGTTTGGGAGCTGTTGCTCCCAAATCACAAAGCTTCATACCTAGGGATCATCAGTCTTCATTCCTGATGTTCAGATATAATGAAAGAAATAAACATGATCCTGGGTCAGAAGAAACTATAAATAAAACATTATATTATCATTACTAGGTAACACTGAGTAGGTGATACACACAGCACTGTACCTCAGACAAGGATTAGCCTTTCAGACCTTGATTTGCTCTGTTGAGCCTAAATACTGCAGGATCCTCCAGACTCTGAGGTTATGTCACCCTCTGTCTGTTGTATGTGTCCAGACTCCTGCACCTGCCAGATATCATCTTACAGCATGTTTCTTTACAGAGTTAATCTTCTGGATCTTGATCTGAAAAAAAATAATTTATTCTGTAAGGTGTAAGCTTGTGTTATAGCAACACTTTGTATCAACATTGTAATTATTATGATGCCTTATTCACCTAAAGTCTGGGATCTCATCATGCTACATTATCATAGCATTAGGAGGGGCAGAAGACATGTGCAGCCTTTAGAATAGGTAGAAGGAGGAATTTTCATCCTGTTCAAGCCTTGCAGAAGGCAAGTATGTGTAATTTTGAATAAATATTGAAAATTTATGTTTTAAGTGTTCACAAAAAGAGGGAGTTATGCTGGTGGAAGGGAAGGATGAACAGAATCACAAGGGAAAGAAAAGGCCATACTAAATATAGACTTTAGAATTATGAAGAATAGAGAGAAAGGCAAAGGAGTGAAAGCTGAAAGAAAACATTATTGTTAATTCTGCAATGGGAATGATTCCCATTATAATTATATTGGATCCCCGATAAAAATAAATAATAATTATTATATAGTAAATTTCAAAAGCGGGCATTGTATAAAGTTTTTCATTCATTCACCACTCCTTGTCCTATTACTACGTGCCCTTGTAAAGAGTCCCTCTCCTGCTTTCTTGTAGGATCCCCTTAGGTACTGGAAGGCTGCCACCCCAGAACCTTCTTTTCTTCAGGCTGAACAACCCCAGCTCTCTCACACTGTCTTCACAGGAGAGATGCTCCAGCCCTCTGATCATCTTCATGTCCCCCCTCTGAATCTCCTCCAACAGGTCAATGTCCTTCCTGTGCCGGATGCAGCACTCCAGGTGAGGTCTCATGAAAATGGAGTAGAGGGGCAGAGTCACTTCACCTTGCTGGTCATATTTCTTTGGATGCAGCCTAGGATACAATTTGCTTTATGGGCTGCAAGTGCACATTGCCAGCTTGTGCTCACCCTCTCATCCCTCAGTACCCCCAGGTCCCTACATTCAGCCTCCAGCCTGCATTGACCCTGGGGGTTGCCACGACCCAGGTGCGGCACCTTGCACTCGGCTTTGTGAACTTCACGAGGTTCCCGTAGGTGCACTTCAGTTTGTCCTGGTTCCTCTGGATGATGCCACATCCTTCAGACATGTGTTACCTATCCTGACAGTCAGTAAAGAGAGCATATTAAAATGCTGTGTAAAGGGTCATACAAGAAACGACTTCTCTTTTAACAGAGTGGGACAAACTGTGCAATCATATAGCAAGCACAGTGGGAAGGGAAGAAGTGCTGCAGCAACAGTATGGTGCTCTACTAACCTGAGAAGAAGGAAACAAAATAAAAAAGATGAGTGGGAAAGTGACAAGCATGCAGAGGATGACAGACAGTGTAGCTTTGAACACAAACTCTGTATGGAACTCTAACAGACTACAGAGTCTAGACATTACTTACAAGCCAAACTGTTTTCTTATGGGTGCTCTCAGCTAGCTATTTAAACTATGCTGCTGAAAGCATGGACATGTGAAAAAAAACGTATCCTGAGTAGGACACGAGATAACAAAGTTTAGCATGAAACTGATTATCTTTCTTGGAATATGTTTCTTTATATAAGCATTGTACAGCCACAACAATCTCCTTTGAGCAGCAATGAAAAATTGCTGCCTGGTAACAGGAGGTAAACTCAAAGGAGAAAAAACCCCAAAAACTCAAAACTAAATACTAAACCATGGAAGACTCCAAAACCTTACATTTGAGAGGGACAGTAGGGTAAAATACATCTCTTTAGCAAGAGTTTATAGATATTAAAGGTGTCAAAATTAATACAAATTCCAAGTAAGTTTTATCTAATGGAATTTTTGTTGTCAAGGGAGCATGATTTGCTTAAGCAATAGCTTCTGTGTATACCTTTTGTGAATATTTGTTTTGTTTTGTTTCTCGTGTCTTCAAATGGCTATTAGGAAGCCAACACCTATGACCTGCAAAGCAGAACTTCAGGAAAGCAGAGTGTGTATTAAGTAAGTAATACTTTCAGTAATAATACTGTGTCCGTTCACCAAATATTGTTTACTATCCAATTAAAAAAACCCCCAGAAAGTAATTTTATGATGTTTTACTTGGAGTAGGACACAGTTTGATTCAATACAAAAAAAAAAAAAAAGGAAGCTAAATTATCAAAGATTAAATGCAAAAATATATAAATAATGGACACTTTTTATTGGGAAAGACAGTGAAATATGAGTAACACCATTAAATTATTTTATAGAAGTGAAGCCAGTAATAGATTTCATTTGCCTTTATTTATTCTGGAAAAATAATAAGTGTTTTATCTCTCAGAGAAGCCTGATGAGCATTTCCTGCAGATAAAGGTAAAATACACGCAGTCCAATTCTATTAGTGTGGTGATCCCTTATGACTTTATGAGTAAACATACAATAATAGATGAAACGTGCAAAAGCATCCTTAACATATCCAAGGCCATGCTAATGAAAGTGTTTTCATGCTCAAAACATCATATCTTCCTGCAAATTTTCTACTGGAAGTTGTTCCCACGTAATTTTAACCAAGTCTTGATATTTACTGTGTGTGGGAATATAAAATAGATCGGGACAAATATTCATACCAACTGTTTACTAAGATGTGTTCTATATTCTACCATAAAGTATTAATTGGACATGCTTAAACTCATTAATAGAAGCACAGGTCATGTTAGAGTCTATAGCTCAGATAGGGTTGGGGGTTTTTTTGCAAATCCAGCTCATAATTTGGTAAGAGAACATGGGTGACATTGAAGAGCTTTTCTCAAAGTTAGTGATTTGCAAAAATATTTTAGGACTGATTAAAATGTGTAATCTCCCATGCAGCATGAAAATAAGCAAATTTATAGCTGCTGTTAAGTGCCTTCAGAAATTCTGTATTTCAGGAGATGTGATTTTGGCTTTCTTTCTTACATTGATTTTGTTGTTTCTGTTTGTCACTGATTTTTTCAAGAAATTAACATTTTGAGTATTCTGTTGAAAAAAGAGTAAATATGTAAGCAACTTTTAGTTGTGGCATAGCAGAATTTAATACTTAGAGGACATGTAAAATTAAGGCAGACAGATAAGCATGTACACATACATATATATAATGATTTAAATTATAATTGCTGTTAACAAGTTTACATTTAGATAATCCTTCCAAAGGTTTCAAACACATGAGAACAGAATTATTCCAACAGTGAAGATAAAAAAAAGGGCTACAATTGTGAACTGTAATTTCTTATTGATCCACAACCTTTTTTCTGATTCAGGCAATTTTTCTCTCTTGAACAACCTGTGTTCAAAAGTGTATCTCTTTTTACATTTGGTTAGCAAAGAATCAAGTAAACTTCAGGAACATTTCTCTTGCTCAGAATTCTATTCTATTTTTCCCATTTTCTTTTCCCTTCCCCTTTTCCCCCCCTTTTTCTCCTTTATTTCTTTTCCCTATTTTCTTTTGTTTCCTTCCTCTTGCCTTTCCTCTTCTCTTTCTCCTCCTTCATGCTGGGGAATGGTTTTTCAGTTTATGATAAATACAAAGTCATGTTTCTTTAAGTGATTTTACATTTCACGCACCTGCAACTGGCTGTCCTCCAATTCTGTTTGAAGGTAACTTCAGGGTAAGTTGTTCACATATGAAGAAGTAAGTTCAAAGTAAAGGTGAAAGGTTATCGTAAAAGACTTTTTGCTCAACAGGAAGGTCAGTTTACCTTTGCATGCTTTGGGGATTTGATAGGTATGCTTATTGATCTCCCTCTCCCCTTCACCATAAAACCACTTGCCATAAAAAGGTTATTGAAGTTTCGTAGATCGAAGTCATCACTAGGAACTCAGACAAACTGCAGGAAATGTTTCCAACTATCTTGATATCAGTAGTAACATGACACATCACAGATGTCTGAGCATGATCTCCTCTTTAAGCAAGTTATGTTTTCCTTACTCTTCCCTTTTTTGTATTCAGGTCAAGATGGAAGACCTGTATAGCTTCTATTCTCTTTTAATAGGTATCTAGGGCTGTATTAGACTGGATAAAATTTTTCAATTCATTGTAATGTTTAATTTCCCTGTATTTTCACCTCAGTCTTTCCTCTTTATAGTGCTATGAGTCATGCTTTGATAATAATAACAATTCATCAGACAAAAATCCATGAGATATATAAATTGTGTTTCATTTTTAGCACACCTGTAGTGTAATTTTGTAAGAACGCAAAACAACAATTGGGCAAAAATTGAAACATAAACTTTAGGGGTGTATTTATGGTGTTTTATGGCAATTGAGAAGTTTTCTGGTTGTACTAACATCTGTCAGAAAGTGGTTCTATAGGCAGCTATGCATTAGACTATAGGAGTCTATATAGTCGACATATATTTTAGAAGTGTTTAATGGGAACACCTTCTCTGAAACTGACATCTTTCCTCCTCCAACTTCTTACAATATAGGTAAAACTCATTTATGCATAAGACAGAACCTCTACAGGGGAAATTTTAAGATTGTGAAATGCGTACTCATAGGACCACACAAGCCTAACAAACTCCTGCTTAAAATACAAGCTGTTTCAATAAATAGTATAGAGTATTCTCTGTTCAAATAAACTAAGAAAGTTTACATATGAAAAATACTTCATATAAATTGTTTAAATTTATGGGAAGACTTGGCTTTAGTTAAGGTACTGTCTTTCAAAAGAAAATACAGTGCTGTTAATGGTAAAGTCATTTTAGGTCACTTGTGAACTTAAAATGAAAAGTTCTTTTTAGTAGAAATAGATGGCCTAAGATGATAAAATAGCACTAATAAGAAAATAATAAACTGAATCATTGAAAGTGGTTTTTGTATACCTTACTTAGGTCAATAGTAATAATAAATATAAACCAGTTTACAGATCTGTAGATAAAGCTGGAATAATCTCTTGTAAACAGTTATTCTCCTTCTGTGACAAATTGCTGAGCTAAACAATATTTAAATGTATTTAAAATGGATAAATTAATAAAATGTTTGTTTCTCTTGAAATATCTGTATTTAACCACTACATATAGTAGGAGGGCAATGAAGATGATGGAGGGCCTTGAGAAGAAGCCATATGAGGAGCAGCTGAGGTCATTTGATCTGTTCATCCTGGAGAAGAGGAAACTGAGGGGAGATTGTCGCAGTGTACAACTTCCTTGTGAGGGGGAAAGGAGGGAGAAGCACTGACCTCTTCTCTGTGCTGACCAGTGACAGGACCCAAGGGAATGGCCTGAAGTTGTGTCAGGGGAGGTTTAGGTTGGATATCAGGAAAAAGTTTTTGACCCAGAGGGAGGTTGGGCACTGGAACAGTCTCCCCAGGGTAGTGGTCACAGCTCCAAGCCTGACAGAGCTCAAGAAGCATTTGTATGATGCTCTCAGGCACGTGGTGTGACACTTGAGGATGTTTCTCTGCAGGGCCAAGATTTGGATTCAATGATCCTTATGGGTCCCTTTCAGCTCAGCTTATTCTGTGATTCTGTGGTTTAGTTCATACACACTACAACAAGAAAACAAAAAACTAACGCATTCATGAATGACCAGACTTAAATTTAGGCACACGTAAACTTTGTAACACATGACATTGTTTTTTCAACCATTCCTTCCTTGGATTATGCCTATATTAATATCTGGATGGACTTTCCTGTCATGGCATCATGACTAAAAAAATTGGCTCTTTATTTTCTCCTCTAAGACTACTTAGCAACTTCACATAGACAGCTTTTGGATTCTATTTCTTTCCATGAATTTCAATGTGAGACATTCACTGAAAATATTAAGAGTTCTCAGTGTATCTATGAAGTTAAATGTCTGTAACTTGCTGTAAATGTAAATTGTCATGCTGAGCTGCTGTCTAGTGCAAAAGAGAAGCAGCACCTCACATCTAAGAACAATTATTTTCCTAAACTATGCTGCTTCACTTCCATATCCTACTTTCCTTACACAAGAGGTTTCTAGGGTGCTTTGAAGACAACTTCTAGATCAAGCAGCTGCTTAGGAAAATTATTTCATTAAACCTCTTAAAACTGATGTAGAACTGGTTGCAGACACAAAGGTTGGAGGCAGACTTCTGTAACTGTGAGTTGTGGAGTTGATGCTCATAAAAGGTGGGAGCAAGGCAAATAGCAATGTCACATCTCAGGACCATCAGAGACAGTGACCTTCAGGGACCTTCTTGGAAGAATCCCTGGTGAGCATCATCTTGGAGAAAAGGGAATAGTTAGTAAGAGAGTTGGTAGGTATTCTAAGGGTCATCTCTTATCTCAAAAGCAGTCCATCTGGACATATAGGAAGTCAAGAAGAGGTTGCAGAGGGCCTGCAGGGATGAAGAAGGAGCTCCTGACAAATTTCAAAAAACAGAAAAGGGAAGTGTGCAAATGGTAGAGGTAAAAACAAGAAGGTTGATTTTATCTACATCACAGCTGTTTCTGCTGTTAGAGAACTTGCCAAAACTCTTCAGTTTTCATATCAGCAGTGTCTCATCTCCATTCAACTCAAGCAAGGTCAGAGCAGGAATGCTTTTCAACAGATCGTATAAACAGGCTTACAATGGAAGCATTAATATATACCATATAACTCTGTTCAATGAGTTGTCGTATGATCTACTGTATTGGGTTTGCATGGCCAAGCTTTGGAAGGGGAGGGATACAGGGATGGCTTTTATGAAGCCAGAAGCTTCCAGCCAGAAGCTTCCTCCATGTCCAGCAGAGCATGCCTAGGGGCTTCAAAGAGAGATGTGCTGCTGGCCAAGGCTGGGCGAAACAGAAATGGTGGTAACTCCTCTGTAAGAACATATTGAAAAGAAGAAGAAGAAGAAGAAGAAGAAGAAGAAGAAGAAGAAGAAGAAGAAGAAGAAGAAGAAGAAGAAGAAGAAGAAGAAGAAGAAGAAGAAGAAGAAGAAGAAGAAGAAGAAGAAGAAGAAGAAGAAGAAGAAGAAGAAGAAAAAGGAGAAAAAGAAGAAGAAAAAGAAGAAAGTTATTGCACAGTTGTAATTGCAGTCAGAGAAGACCTGGATGGGAATTTGTGAGAGGAACAACTCTGCAGACATCAAGAGAAGGTGTGAGAAGAAGGGCGAGGAAGTGCTCCAGGCACCAGAGCTGAGATTCCCCTGCAGCCTGTGGGGAAGACCATGGTGAGGCAGCTGTGACCCTGCAGCCCATGGACATCCATGGGGATGCAAAGATCCAACTGATGAGGCATCAGTGGGATGGACTTATGTTGCAGCAGGTTGCAGAGATCTGTTGCTCATGAGACGGACTCGCGTTGGAGGAGTTCATGGAGAGCTCTATGGGAGGGACAACAATGCTGGAGCAGGGGAAGGACTTTTCTCTCTGAACAGCAAGAAAAATAACTCGTGATGAATAGACCATAAGTCTTGTTCTCTGTCTCCCTGTGCCACTGGGGGAGGAGGCAGAGCTGGGAAGGGGGGAGGGTTGAGTGGAAGGTGTTTTTAAGGTTTTATTTTACTTGTCATTATCCTGTTCTGATTCTGTTAGTAATAAGTTCAATTAATATCTCTAATTCAAGTCTATTCTGTCCATGACAGTGTTTGGTGAGTGATCTCTGCCAGTCCTTATCTCAACTCATGAACCCTTTGTTATGTTTTCTCTCCCCTGTCTAGCTGTGGAGAGGAGTGAGAGAAAGGCTTTGGTGTGTGCCTGGAAACCAGCCAGGGTCAACCCACTACATCTACCTATCTAAAGCGCTTATTACATTAAACAGCCTTTGTTATCTGCCATGAAATATCCATGCCTTTCAGATGGTAAATTTTTATGTTTTTTATATTGACATTTCCCTAAAAAATTAACTTTTTTTAACATTTACCAAATCTATAAGACAAATAAGCATCCATTACAGAAATTGTATTAGAACAAAATTCCATTAGAACGTAATTTTCCTAAATTTATTTTCAATACTCATGACATCAATTCATTCTCTTAATTAAATTTTATGCTTATTCTCAACTGCTAACAAAAAAATACGAATTTCACGTGTGATAATTAATTTAATTTTATTGTTATGATGGGAAAACCCGATGCTATTTATGTCATTCAGTTAGACAAAATTATATACAACATGCAGGTCTTAAAAGTGGAACTAAATTCTGCTGATAGAATGGAAGAAAAAACAAAAAACAAAGCAAACAAAATCAACCAATACTTTTTTTATCTAGTTTTAGATAAATTACTATGGATGTAACTGAAATTCATGGAGTCTGGAAGATACACATCAGAATAATTACATTTTTATTTCTGTGTATGGGGTGTTCCTGAGATAAATTTCTTTGCCTCATAAATTTAGTCTACAGGACACCTATACATTCTTGAGACACATAAAAGTTTGTAGTTTGTTGAAAGAATATCCTAAGGGTTGTTCATGAGCACAAAATGTCTTTAGGGCTGGCAGGAACATCTAGTTATGTACTTCTTACTGTTATTGCCAATGGCATGCTAATGAACAGCTTGTCTTATCAGGAACCTGTTCTTTATTATAACAATAAATGGTACCATACAAGGCATCATTCTTTTCTGCAATAAGCATTAGGATAATATATTCCTTGTGTTCAGGATCTGCAGGGAGAAGGAAGTCTTTTCTTCTTTTATGTTTCAGTCCAGGGTTGTTGACTATGCATAGAGAGCTGTAACAGCATTTAATGAAATCTTCCTTGGAAAAAGAAAGAATCCCATAAATTCTAAAGCAGAGCTATGCCAGAAGCAGAACACCTGCCACTGATTCCTTCCCATGGATAACAGTAAAAGACTCACTGCTTGTAGGTAACAACCCACTGGCAGTGAGTGTTCGAAAATAGCTTTTGAATTTGATAGCTTTTTGCAACATGACCCAGTACAGCCAGTTGTATGTGCCACATTGTACCACCAGCTTAAAGAAACGAGGTGCTTTGCGGTTTTGTTCATTTGTTTTTATTTCACATACTCAAGGATGTTGTTTCCTGAATAACAAATTAAGCTTATTCTGATACCCACTTTTTAAATAAGAATTTTGGCTTGATGTAGCATAGATTTAAAGATCCAATAATATTATTTCAAAGCCCCAAATCAGTTCCAAAAGAATGCTTGATACAGACCAAACACTTTTCTGTACTTTCTTGGAATATTGGACTAGTATATTTCCAAATTTACTCAGTCATGCCTGATTCTAACAATGTTTTCTTTACAATTATGCTCTGAATCTTTCCACTTCACAGTGTAGTTCTACAATGTACCTAATGTGTGAAAGATAATCACTGAAATGTAAAAGATGTAAACCCACTGCCTCAGCATACAAAATTAGACTTTTCAATTCTTGCTTTTCATAATGTATCAAGTACATTCAAATCTGATCACATAAATTCTCTTCAAAATATAACTCTATCCATACACGTACACAAACACACCTTGTTAAAAAAGTAAGAAAAAACTAATTACCACAGAGCCTAGGGTGGTATGTCAAGGAATGTAAAGGCTTCTTTTGCCAATCAAAACTATGTGATTGAATAAATTATTAACATAGATACCTATGAAGCAAATTGTGAACCACAGAATTACAAAAAGACATTAGGTTGGCACCGTTTCCAAAACATGAAATAGAAACCAGAGAGCCTGCAGTTCAGAGATCTCTTTATGATTGGGTCACTTTGTGTTACTTTTTTTTTCCCATTAGTTGCATAACATAGATAAAATTACCCTTTGGAGCTATGACCAATATAGTCCTCTTTCCCAACTCCAATGCTTAACCTTTGCAATCTTTTCTCTCAAGTATGAGTGTTTTCATAAACTTCCTCTTTTGATCCTCCCACATCAAACCTGCCTCCTCATGAATGCTGAATTTCTTCTTTCCAAACAAATTTCCTCTGGTTACATTACTTTTAACATATTCTGAATTTTTTTCTTCTCTCCATTATTGATACTTCCTTCTTACCAGTTGATCCTAGCCACTGCATTTCCAGTGGTTTTTCCTTCCCCTTAAAAACAGCATGAGTGTGCATTTGACTGTGACTATTTCATACAGGGCGTACAAAAACTTTGCTCTTGATCCTAACATCACCTGCAGACATACTAAAATATTTCTTCTTCACTGCCTTTATGTAATTCAGCTCCCTCAAACATCTCCACTTGTAATTTGCCTAAAAGATGTCATGACTACAAACTTTCAATCCTGTCACTTGTAGTCTGAGGACATCATGCCAGGGTATGCCAGGGACATCAGCTGATATACCACAAGAGTAAAATTCTAGTCTATTACCTGTTTATTACATGTTTAACCAGTAATTACCTGGTTAATTGTTTACTGGTACAATTCACACTGAGTAAAATTTGATCTTAGTGTGTCAGTGTTTTAAATGTTTGTAACTTTCCGACGTACAGTGTAATGTCTTTAAGGAGATTGATTACAAACATGACGAAAAAACTTCTGTACAGTCCCCATTGTTTGAAGAAAGAAAAAAAACTGAGCAAAGTCTACAGGTGATGTAAATTACTGTAGTAGAAATACTTAAGTTTTTATTTTCTGCTGATCTAGTCTCTTAATGAATGAAGCCTGTGGTTGCTCTGTGGTGTTGTTTTTATTCCCCTACTATAACAATGGTAACTTTCTCCTTTGTTTACCCCCTCCACTCTTGAGAGAGATGTGACAAAAGTCTGAGATTTCTCTCCCACAAAGGTGAGCATTTCAATAGGCATAAGGTTATGTAGTTAAAAACTTTATACACGTGACTGTCAGTCTTGAAAATCTGTTTTATTGTTAATTATACATATTCCTTTCTACTGGGAACTTGATAAATTTGAGCTTCAGGGGGAGAATATCACAAGTGTGTCAGGATAAAATGGATTTTCATAGTTACAGGACCTCAGCAGGAAAGTCAGCAGTCATGGAGGGTGGGACAGCCTAAAAAAATTGTGAGTTTGTTTGCTTGATTGTTTGTTTTTAATTTTGTTTCGTTTTCTTAGGTGTAGGATGACCACAAAGAATGTTGGAAATAAACTATTTAATCGTTATTGATATAGAAAGCTGGCAAAATAAAATATATTTATTTTCACTTTAATGGAAAGATTAAGGGAAATCCTTTTTAAAAATAATTCTATACTGTCAAGGTTTATGTCTGCCTGTGTAGTTCAACTACATACAACATCTTAAATGACAATAAAAATTGTGTGAATTTGTTCTAATTTTTTTAGCTTTGTAAGAATTGCATGGTGGTGCAGAAACCCTATTAGATAAGTATATTCGTAGTTGTTGTTAATGTGATTTAAACACTCAGGTATGGGTCGTTGTGTGAGAGTTATACAGTATTTCCTCAGTGAACTTCAGCACTTTGTGATTTGCCATCTGTGTTTTCAGAGGCTCCCTGATATGGCTAGCAGATCTCTAAGAAAATTAATGTGTATGTAGGTGCACAGAGGGCGTAGAGGGTGAATTTCTTCATCACAGAGATCTGAGACTCAGACACCGACATAGCTTCTTCAGAAATTTCTGTACAGAATTCTTTTTCCATGTAGTTCACTTTGATTTTGTCCACTTAGGGAATCTTGCCAAACTGCTGTCAAAATTCTCACATAAACTGTCTGTTTGATTTTTCTCAAATTCCCCTGTGTCAAACATTTTCTATACACAAAGTAATCTTCCTCACTAGCTGTATTTCTCATGCTTCAATAATTACTATTTACTGTTCTTGACTAGCAAGGATTCAGATTCAAACACATCCTTCTGTTGTGTAAAATGGCAGCAAGAGCAATTAATAACAATCCAAAGAGTCAGGATAACTGTCAACATTTACCTCAGAAAATATTTTACTGTTTCCCATAAATGTAAAGGTATTTAAATTGTTTTGTAACAGCTGTTTCTTAGGAATTAAAAATGAGTAATTGAAAGATTTCTGTAGGAATTAAGTCTAGTAGTCACACTCAATTTCCTTGTTGAAATGTTCCTTGGAGCTTTTGTAGTCATCCAAAAGAATCATAAAGACACATAAAGTTTAAGAATTTATTGCTGTAAGAATGTGTTCTGTCCAGCTAATTTATATGCATATTTTGTGAATGGAATTTCCTACAGAAGAACCAGGCATCCAGGAAAGGTAAAAGTTGGCCTACTCTGCAAACTAGGCACATAAATATCTCTAAGTACACGTATCTGAAGCTTGGACAAAAAAAGGGACTGTGAAGCAGTTAAGGTAAAACAAACTGAAGAGATCTGATTCAAATACATCTGGCCTTAATAGTCTCAGAGACACTGCTGTTTCTGGTACAAGTGAGCACACAGTCAAAATGTTATCTGCTTCCGGAACTAAATGGCAGTGTCAGTAAAGTTTTTTCAAGTTACTCTGGGCTATATTTTTATCAGAATTTTCTTCCTTGGTAGGAAATGTAATCAACAATGTCTTGCATTTGCAATCAGGCATACAGAATATTCATGAATGAGAATATTTGAAAATATGAAGGAGTCACTTGTGTAAAATTTCCTTTAAAAGACAGTAGTTGAGTAATTTTCCCTTTTTTTGGAAAGGTGTCATTTTTTTGTCTCTGTTTTTAAATAACAACAATAATTATCATGATAAGTGGTGTTTTATTTACCCATCTTTTTTATATTATTTTGCAACTGGAGGCTTAAAACCCAACAAAACTGTAGATTATATCTGCCTTGGTCTATAGAAGTCGGAGATTTTACCATGAAGGAGAGGTCACATAATACAATCCAAGTAATATTGGCTGGAGATGTTATATTTTCAGAAGGTATAATATTAAATAATAAGCTGGGCAGCCTTACTACTGCATGGAGATAGCTCAAGGCATCTTCGCCAGTGCACAGAGGTGAGATAAGTCATAGCCAAGTTCCATCTCTGATAGTCCATCAGTGTTAGACAACCCCGTTGGAGGCACTTTCTCACTGCTTTTGCAACATGTTTCTGAGAACCTTTAGATGGCTCACAGCTTTTCCTTTTTCTAAGACACTGTCAGGTTTTAATATCCCATTAATTTATGCATCAAGGCTAACCATAAATTGGCCCAAAACCTGAAAAAAGACTTTCTAAATAATTTTTGAAATTCAGTTAAAAATGATGAACTGAATGAATGAATAGCACATGGGAAATTGTCACAAGTAGACAGAAAAGAGGGAATGCTGGTGGGTCATTTTCTTCTAGAATTACAGATACTACTTTATAAAGAGCTTAGGACAGGACGGCACTTCAAGACTCTGAGACAG
The DNA here is from genome assembly GCA_013397175.1 of Platysteira castanea. NCBI lineage: Eukaryota > Metazoa > Chordata > Aves > Passeriformes > Platysteira > Platysteira castanea. Next base: position 222,930 of record VYXC01008872.1, read on the forward strand.
AATTTTCCACTGATGATTAATGAGGAATGGATAGGATTTAAATAGGCTGGAAGGACAGTGATGTTAACATTGATACCAGAAAGGTGAACGAAACTGTGTTATCAAGCAAGTTCCCCAAATACAATGAGAAAATATTTTATTTATTTTGCAAATGAATGCAGTATTTCTGCATTACTATACTGTAAAGTTTTCAGTGTTTCATGCACAGCGCTTTATTCCAGATTCTACTTGCAAGTGAGAACGAATTGCCTATTGATATCCAAGAAGGCATTCATTTTCAGAGATCTCAAGAAAATCTGATGTGAGGATAAAGTTAATGGTATTTAATTTGAAGAAGGACTTACAGCTTTTGAACTTTGCTCTTATTACTGCAGATAATAGATAACACATAGGATGATTAAATAATAGCAAGGAAACCTTTTTTCATTCCAGGTAGCAGCTATAATCCACCAGAGGTTTGGATTAGGCATGAATGGAGGAGTATTCCTTGCAATTCAGCTCTACATAATCAAAAATTTATAAAATAACTATTCCACTATGACTTAAAAGATTAACAATATTTTAAAAGGAATATGAAAACAAGTTATTCAGAGGCCTTATATATGAGATCCTCAAGATGGATCTTTTCTGTGGATTTATTTTTTTAATCAAAAATATGCATCAAAAGGATTTTCGGGTATTTTAATAAAATTTTTTGAGGAAGTTTACCTGAAAGTGCAACAAAATACGGAAATTGTTAACAGAATTATGCTGCTTTAATTTTACAAAACTATCACCTCCTCTCATAGGATACCTGGGCAAATTTCTAGTGCAGATTGCACAATTACTCAACTCTTCTATTTTTTTTAAGATGCTACTGCTTTCAAATGAAGGTATTCTATGTCGAATTCCAAGACCTTTTCTTTCTGACAGTACAAAGTAACTAGTTGTAGGCCTGTGTTGCTGGTCTGACACAATGCACAGGAAATTATAATTCCATGTAAATGTCTAAAGAAAAATAGACAATTTTCTTGAATTCAATTCAAGAAACTTTCATTCAAGACTTAATATCAGAACTCACAGCCAAGGAGCTGTTCAGTGGAAGAACAGGACACAATACTTTAATCTGGAAGCAGCTCAAAAGGTTTTATAGATATTGTTTAGCAAGCCTGATATGTCTTAATAAATTGAAAATTAAATATTACAAGTTTTTTAAACAGAAATGAATTTTTCTTTCAATTGATATAATATAATGTATATTAAAGTATTAACATAATTATAATAATTTAATATGTAGGAAAATATTTGTTATAAGTATTTTCAGGAAGTTTTCTTGAAATAATAGTTTTGTTGGCAATTTCATGCATACTAGAGAGATATGTTCATTTTTTCTCTGTTTTATCTGCTGAAGCTTTTAACCACAACTTATTTGGCTCCTCCTCATGATGACACTTACATAAGATAAAAACAAAAAAAAGGTAGGCAAGTTTCTGCATGTGAGTTGAAATGGTCCAACACAATTTTGTGTTATGTTCAAGTGTTTCCGAAGGACTGTAATTTTCTCAGAGTGGCTGTTTCTCATGCTTGATTAAACTGTTTTCCCACAGTCTTACAACATCTTCCTTGCACTGAGACTCACACTGGTAACCTTATCTCCATATCTGTTTTTTCTTCTTGGTAGAGTCTAGCTTTTTTTTTTTTTACACTTAGCAAAAAACCACTGGGTTGGAGAACAGACATATATTTTAGACTCTTACACCAATAAATTTCATTACTTTATTTATTTATTTATTATTCAGGGTCTGCTACTCTTGAGATGGTTATTTCTAGTTTTTCTCATGATCTCTCAGAGCTAAAGCTGGATGGACTGAAGTTGATCTGAGGTGGGTTTTCTGTTTGTTTGGTTTGGATTAGGTTTTGGTTGGTTGGTTCTTTACTGCAAGAAAGGTGCATTCGATCCTGTATACTTCTCACTGAAGTTGACATTTGTCATGGCAACAAAAATGGCCATTTTCCCATAAACTCAGTTGCCCCTAGCAATGCCTTTCCTAAGTATAAGGAACAATCAGAGTGCAAAAATATACTTTTTCTTTCATCATTCAAAACAGAGAGGGAAGTGAATTATAAGTGAACATTTCAAAATTAATTTAAATAACACAAATCAAGTAATTTTTTTTTTTTTTTTTTTGATAGCAACAAACTTTGGGCTAAGAGGAATTGTAACAAAATGGCAATATTTGAAAGCTGATATTTAGGGAGACCTCTTTGTAAACCTGCATAGGGGCTCCTATATTTAGGAATATTTGGATGGAGATTGTGAAAAAGAAACAGTGTAGCTTGATATGCAGGGCTCCTGGTTCTTTTTTTTTTTTTTATTTTGTTATTTTTATTAACTTAGATGTTAGAGTTCTCGGAAGTATAATAATGATGTCCAAAATCCATTTTATTTTCTGTGCTGTATATTTTCACCTGTACAATCATGCAGGTTATTTTCTGGCTTCTCAGCACTGAACATATTTGTTAGCTAATTGTACTAGTTTGAAAGCAAACCAATGGGAGATCCCAAGTCAGAATTACAATTTAATAAGAAAATTAAGATAAAAGCAATGATACAGAAACACTGGCTTAAACTGACAGAGTCAGGGTACAGCCTGACAACCTGTTGGTCAGGGTGGTGGTAGCAGTCCAACTAAGTGGTGGCTGCAGCCCTGTTGAAGGGATAGAGGTGGTTCTGTTGAAGTGGTGATCCTCCGGAAAGGTCTGGTCTTCACCTGAAGGCCCAGTGATGGTTATGTAGCTCTTGTCCTCTGGGAATCCAGGAGGTAAGGGCTGTTGTGGTGTTCCAAACCTCATATTATATCCAGGTAGGAATGCTTGGTTCCTCCCCCTGGGTGGAGCATCTCACAATGGGGTGATGTAATTTTAGGAGTCATGCAGTGAGACTTGACAGCCCCTTAACAGAAGATAGTCTCCAGAGGGAGTTATCAGGGATGTGTCATGGAAGAGATAAAGAACTCTGCCCCACCTGTTTTTAACAGAGGATGAAGATGGTGATAGGATACATACTTTTGGTTACATCTTACATTGTAACCTAGGATACTAACATTACCATACCAAATTCAGGGAAGTGTTTTCCTGATGTGGTGGCCCCTCTAGACATAACTTCACAGTCAGTACTATAGGACGCAGGTAATGATACTGTGGATTTCTATCACCCCACAGCCTCAGTCTTTACAAGTGCACAAGTATTAAAAAAAGTATTAAAACATTGATTTTGCATAAATTTGTAGCATAGTTTACTAAACTACATCTCAGTATTAAAACCATGGGGAAACCAAGCGCCTTGTCATATACCTGACTGGTAGCACTCCTCTTAAGGATCACTTTCCCAAAAGAAGGTCATAGGGCTAGTGCAAGCTTCTCTAAGTTTACATATTTTGTGGAGCACTAAAATGAAAATAAGATTCCTTCTTTTCCTTTAGTAAATCTAGAATCACAAAGAATTAATTCAGCCTTTTCAGGAATTTTGAACAGGAAAGCAAGCAAAAAAGTTTAGTTGTCAGAAATGCAGTAGCTACTGTGAAACAACCATCAGCAGAGCAAATAAAACCCTCAGTAAGAGCATGTTATTCTTCCCAGAGGACCATGTGAAAGCCATGTTACTATGAAAAACCCTGTGCTGTGAGCTCATTACTGTACCTGGGCAGCCTGCTATCACTGACACAATAATCTTTACTATACCTGAACTATTTTTTGAGAGAAAGAGGCACCGTGCAATAAATGACCTGAAGACCTTAAGAGGAAAAAAAAATTGTAAAGACCATTTTTTACTGTTTTTAAAATAAAAATGTGTCTGTATGCTGGAATATATCTATCCACTGTTATGGTGACTATATGGAACATATAATTCAGAAATCTCATAAAATAAGTCAATAGTCGTTAATAAAATTAGAAGGGTAAAACATGTGTTCACCCTGCATTCTTTAATGATTGGTGTCAGAGACAACTTTCAGAAAATAGCAGTGCAAGTCCTATATGTGCCTTATAATTTCACCTGCAGAGTCCTCTTACTGTGTCATGCTGTTAATCTAGATTACCTTAATTAAAAATTTAAAAGCTGATTTTATTAAAGGGTATAAATAACTTCTCGGGAAAGAAAGACTTGAAAAGAGCAGGGTTGAATTGCTGTCTCCAGTATGACCTGATGTGTTCTCCACTGCTTCTCACTGAAGCAATTTACCAACTTTCAAGTAAGCAGTATAGGTGTAAATATGATCACAGAGATCCTAATTTCAGCCAGAAGTAACAAAACAATGTGGGCATCTGAACCTCACTGAAGACAAGGCTTCCTCGGAAGCAGACAGAAATAATATACTAATATCCATGCTGAAGTACCCTCTTCTGAATGCCAGGACATTTTTAAAAAAGATTGCCCTGTTTATGTCCTTTAGCAAAATACCCTGAAGTTTTGTTAGCCCTGATAGTTAAATATCTAATAGATTTTTTTTCCCGTCATTGTATTTTACCACTTTTAATTCTTTTACACCTTTCGTCAGACTAACAGTAACAGCAGAAAGACTTTTAAAGCTCTATAAAGGAGTTGAATTCAGCATCATGTCAATATTTTTAGGCTAACAGCACATTCACTGTACCTTCCATAAGTCACAAACTCCCTCAAGCCTTTAAGGTCTGCAAGTGCTGCTCTGTCTTCTATCTATGGTCCTATGACTTCGTAATATTCTTAATGGCAAATTTTGATTAATCTTACTCTATGTGTTATTAGCCTATCTGGAAAAAAACCCCAACTTTCAATAAATCTATAAATATCTGTAGTCTCCAGCTACTTCCCTTGTTTTCAGGCAGGTGGTTATTCTTGGATTGTCAGAAACAACTGATTTTCCTTGGATCCACTTAAGGATGCCAAAAATGTTCTGGTGGAGTACATGTTATTATATCAATTGACGTACCCTGGCTTTTTCTGTTTACTGGGGATAAATCATATATAAGAATAGAGCTGTGAGACTGCTATGAAATAAAGTGGGACAGATTGATTTCTCTGCAAATGAAGTTTTTGTTGAGACCATGATATAATCAAGTGATTGGTGGGGTTTTCTGACAACCGCAGGTCTTCTTTTCCATCTTTTATTCCCCTGGTAGCCTTTCATCTACCTTGTTATAGTTCATTATTGTATTTTCCTATAGCTCATATTTATTTCAGTATTATCTTTATTTTTATGGCAATTACAACATAGATAGATACAATTTTATTATGCAGTCTTTTTTTCTTGTTACTTGCCCCTGAGGACATGCTACACTTTCAGATAAAAATGACAGCTGTTATCAGTTAGGCTAAGGAAATAAAACAGTGGAATAGGTCATGTCCTTTTCCAGAAATCTGTCTTTTTCCAATTTGAGATTTTTAGCAACAGTAAATCTGACTACTGGAACTTAAATCCTATGTCTAGAATAGTGAAACCACACGGGAAATTTTCATATTTGAAAATATTTCCCCAATTCAAATTACTTCTGCATCTGCTGCTACCTGTACAGATGAAGGAGAACTTGTGACAGCCGTTCTGAAAAGTGTATACAAGAGATAATGTATTTAAAGCCTTGTTGCAACATAACATGACAATAAAGACATGTTATAGATTTGCAACTAATAGTGTAGTAAACATAATTTGGTGCTAGTTTCTTGAAAGAAAGATGGGTGAGACTGTGTACAGTAACAGAATAGATTAACTTAGTGGCTGGAAGAAATAGAAAATGTCGGAACAGATCATTCTAGAGGTTTCCAGTTTCTGTAGTGGCCTAGGATATGATTACTGGATGTCTGCAATAATGAGCATTCTTTGAAAAATAACTTTTGAAATTCTTAGTAAGTTATCAGTTCACTTCAGTGTCCTCTGTATATAATTGCCTAAGTCATTGCGTTCTCAATGTAAATTTAAATACACTAAAACTGCAGCAACCAATTGCATAAGTGATTGCAAGTATAATTGGTTCATGTAGCACAAATATGTAAATGTTCCCTGATGAAAAATTCCTAAAGAATTGAATGGATTTAAACTGGAAATTTTAACTTTGGAAATTTTACAGTGTCAAAAGGAGGAAAACATTCAAAGCCTAATCAAATTCTACCTTCCTTAGAAATGGTTATATAGACTCTCATTTCATTACTTCTGTGTGATGATTCAGAATATAAAGAAGACATCAACTACTATAATAATTCACATGAGCTTTAAGCAAATAAAGGCATGAAAATTTTCATAGCTTTTGACACGTATTATCTTTACTTATTCTATTGTGTGTGTTTACATTGATTACCTTGACCTTGATTGATTATATAGATGTTGAATATGAATTAATGAATATGTGAGTTGAATATATGAAGGGTTTGGAATGTTAAATGATTGAATAACTGCTGAGTATTATGACATGAGTAAGTTGTAAGTCACTCTCTAAATGCTGCAAATTAATTCCATTTGATTGTGTACATATATATGCACATATATATGTATATATCAGAAAAATTAATGTTTAATGAAATGTATGCAATGGAACTTGAAATATTAATCCAGATCAAAGGCAGAGAATCAGTAATATATTGTCTGAATAATAGTTACAGGAGCAGAGAAAGGGCAATCATTTCCATGTGGCCAGCTGGGATTATGGCCTTTAAAAATATACTACATCCACATCAATGTTTTTGGGCTGTCTGACTCTTGGACCATCTGTTGGATGGCAGGATGCCCATTCAGAAGTTGGTGGAGCTTTTGCCATTAGACAGAGATGCCAGGTATCAATAGGCTTGAGATAGGAAGACCTGCAGAACACTGCAAAGGACATCTGTTCTCCAGGAAAGGAGGAGAGAAGTCCATCTTCTGTGACAGCCCCACTACGCTGACACCACATGCTTCCTTGCACCTATTGACACCTGTTCATAGTTATACGCCAAAATAACAAGAAAAAAATGAGCCATCTCTGAACAATGGAAAATGGGTAATACGGGCTGTTAAAGGCCTCTGTAGCTGCCAGGAAAATAGGTTTCACTGTGGTAAGCATTTGGGAAACCAAGGCAGACCATATGGGATATCAGAATCAAAGTCCAGGCATTTTGTATACCAACAAGCCCCTGGCAAACAATATTTCTGGGAAACAACCAAAATTACAAGAAACAGTAAATGAGGAAGATCTAGACACAGCTTTTTTGCACTTTTCATTAGAAGTGCAAATTAAAGATACTAACAAATCAGTAGAGGCGTGTGTTATTCCTCTGAGTGCCTTGTAAAGAAACAGTATAACTTCTAACCTTCTGTGTTGGTGAAAATTGTGGATTACATATTATAAAATAAGTAAATGCAGGGTACCATTCTGTTTTATCTTGTCACCCTGTCAGAGAAATGACATTCAGGCACAGGGCAGGGCTTCCTCTGGCCATTGGAGGTGCGATTAAAAGAGGGCTCTAGGGAGCGCGGTGACCTGGAGCGCAGCAAACAGAGGAGTGGCACGTGTCTGAGGGCGTGGCATGGCAGTCTGTGCTGCGGTTCCACAGGCAGGGCAAGCAGGCAGGGTTGCAGGCACCTGCTAGTGGAAATTTTATTTTATTTTGCTTAATTTTGGTTGGGGTTTTTTTTGTTTTTTGGCAATGGTCTCTAAATGATCAAAAGCTATAGCTAGCAAAAGTGTACCAAGCAAAACAGAACCTTCTAAGAGGGACATGTCTGTCCAGACCCCTTCCTGTATGGAGTGTTTGAGCTCGTCAGTAGTATCAGAGGACAGTTCAAAAGACGTCTGCCTGTGGTGTGAACAGGTGAATGATCTCCTCTGTTTGGTGGCTGAGCTTAAGGAGGAAGTAGAAAGACTATGCAGTATTAGGGAAAGTGGCAGGGAAGTAGACTGGTGAAGTTTCACCCTTCCAGCCCTGTGAGAAGGCCATCAGGAGTCAGAAGACTCCCATGCCTCCTACCAGCAGGTAGAAGGAGGGAACNCCTGCTAGTGGAAATTTTATTTTATTTTGCTTAATTTTGGTTGGGGTTTTTTTTGTTTTTTGGCAATGGTCTCTAAATGATCAAAAGCTATAGCTAGCAAAAGTGTACCAAGCAAAACAGAACCTTCTAAGAGGGACATGTCTGTCCAGACCCCTTCCTGTATGGAGTGTTTGAGCTCGTCAGTAGTATCAGAGGACAGTTCAAAAGACGTCTGCCTGTGGTGTGAACAGGTGAATGATCTCCTCTGTTTGGTGGCTGAGCTTAAGGAGGAAGTAGAAAGACTATGCAGTATTAGGGAAAGTGGCAGGGAAGTAGACTGGTGAAGTTTCACCCTTCCAGCCCTGTGAGAAGGCCATCAGGAGTCAGAAGACTCCCATGCCTCCTACCAGCAGGTAGAAGGAGGGAACCTAGTGAATGAAGGGGAGTGGATATGGGTCCCTCCTCAGTGCCGCCTCAGAATAGGTATGAGGCACTGGATCCAGAGGGTCNATCGAAGAAAATAATCTGCTGGGAGAGCCTCCCAATTACACCTCATCTGTCAGATGGATCACTACCTCTAGCATTAAAAAGAAAAGAAGGGTGGTCATAGGACTACCTTCTGAGGAGAACGGAGGGGTCCGTATCAACTGGACCCAGCCCACAGGGAGGTCTGCTGCCTTCCTGGGGTCCAGGTAAGGCATGTCACCAGGTGACTCCCTGGGCTGATTCGGCCCTCTGATTATTACCCACTGCTTATACTCCAGAATGGCAGTGATGAGTTTGAAAAGAAAAGCACCAGGGTAATTAAAAGGGACTTTAGAGCTCCGGGTCAAGTGGTTGATGNTACCAGCAGGTAGAAGGAGGGAACCTAGTGAATGAAGGGGAGTGGATATGGGTCCCTCCTCAGTGCCGCCTCAGAATAGGTATGAGGCCCTGGATCCAGAGGGTCAGCCAGATGACATCGATGAAAATAATCTGCTGGGAGAGCCTCCCAATTACACCTCATCTGTCAGATGGATCACTACCTCTAGCATTAAAAAGAAAAGAAGGGTGGTCATAGGACTACCTTCTGAGGAGAACGGAGGGGTCCGTATCAACTGGACCCAGCCCACAGGGAGGTCTGCTGCCTTCCTGGGGTCCAGGTAAGGCATGTCACCAGGTGACTCCCTGGGCTGATTCGGCCCTCTGATTATTACCCACTGCTTATACTCCAGAATGGCAGTGATGAGTTTGAAAAGAAAAGCACCAGGGTAATTAAAAGGGACTTTAGAGCTCCGGGTCAAGTGGTTGATGGGGCAGGAGCACAGGTGGTGTTCTGCTCAGTCCCTTCAGTGGCAGGGACAAATGATGAAAGGAACAGGAGAGCCCACATTATCAACAAGTTGCTTAAATGCTGGTGTAATCGGCAGAATTTTGGGTTCTTTCACCACAGGGCAACTTTCACGTCACCTGGTCTGCTGGAGCCATAGCTCCATCTATCTGTTAAGGGCAAAAGGATTCTAGCACATGAATTGCAGAACTCATTGAGAGGGCTTTAAACTAGGTTCAAAGGGGGAAGGGGATACAAGTAGGGTCTGCAGAAACAAACCCAAGGGTGGTAAGCCAGAGTCAGGGGTAAAATCAGCAGCCTAGCTGGAGTGCATGTATGCTAATGCATGCAGCGTGGGCAACAAACGAGAGGAGCTGGAAGCTGTGGTACAGCAGCAAAGCTATGACATAGTAGCCATAACAGAAACGTGGTGGGAGGACTGGCATAACTGGAGTGCTACACTGGATGGCTACAAGCTCTTCAGAAGAGACAGGAGAGGGAGAAGAGGTGGAGGGGTGGCTCTTCATATTAGGAGGCTCTTGACACCATGGAAATTGAAACTAATGATGATAAAGTAGAATGCCTATGGGTAAGAATCAGGGAGAAGACTAATAAGGCTGACATCCTGGTGGGAGTCTGTTATAGACCACCTAACCAGGAATAAAAGGTGGATAACTTATTCTACAACCAGATGGAGGATGTTTCCAGATCATCAGACCTTGTCCTTGCAGGTGACTTTAACCTACCAGACATCTGGTGGGAACTCAACACAGCAGAGAAGAGGCAGTCTAGGAGGTTCTTAGAGTGTGTGGAGGACAGCTTCTTCTCACAGCTAGTGAGCGACCTTACCAGGGGAGAGACTACACTAGACCTGCTGTTTGCAGACAGAGAAGGGCTGGTGGGAGATGTGGTGGTTTGAGACCATCTGGGGCACAGTGATCATGAAATTATAGAGTTTTCAATATTTTGTGAAATGAGTAGGGACATCAATAAAGCTTTTACATTAGACTTCTGGAGGGCAGACTTTGGGTTATTCAAGAGACTTATTTGGAGAGTTCCTTGAGAAGCAGCCCTTAAGAACAAAGGAGTCCAGAAAGGATGGACGTGCTTCGAAACAGAAATCTTGAAGGCTTAGGAACAGACTGTCCCTGTGTGCCGAAAGATGAGTTGACGAGGAAAACAACCAGCCTGGGCAAGCAAGGAGCTTTTGAAGGAACTAAGGAAAAAAAAAAAAAGAGGGGGTGTCACGTTTGGAAGGAGGGTCAGGTATCTCAGGAAATGTTTAAGAGGGTTGCTTGGGCATGTAGAAAAAAAATTAGAGAGGCAAAATCCAGTTAGAACTCAAACTGGCAACTTCTGTGAATGAAGCAAAAGGAAGGGTAAGGACAATCTCCATTCTCTATTAGATGCAGGAGGGAATTTAGTAACTAAAGATGAGGAGAAGGAAGAGGTACTTAACACCTTCTTTGCCTCAACTTTCAACAGAAAGACAGGTTGTCCTCAGGACAACTGTCCTCCTGGGCCGGTAGATGGTGTCAGGGAGCAGAATAGCCCCTCTCTTATCCATGGGGAAGCAGAGACCTGCTGAGCACTTAGATGCTCGTAGATCTATGGGACCAGAGGGGATCCATCCCAGGGTGATGAGGGAGCTGGCAGATAAGCTTGTGGAACTGCTCTCCATCATTTACCATCAGTCCTGGCTCACTGGGGAGGTCCCAGATGACTGGAAGCTGGCCGAGGTGACGCCCATCCACAAGAAGGGCTGGAAGGAAGATCCAGGAAACTACAGGCCAGTCAGCCTGACTCCAGTACCTGGCACAGTTATGGAATGGATCAGCTTGAGTATCATCACATGGCACCTACAGGATGGCTGGGGTATCAGACCCAGCCAGCATGGGTTTAGGAGGAGTAGGTCATGCTTGACCAACCTGATCTCCTTTTATGACCAGGTGACCTGCCTGGTAGATGCAGGAAGGGCTGTGGATGTTGTCTATTTGGACTTCAGCAAGGCCTTTGACACTGTCTCCCACAGCACACTCCTGGAAAAGCTGGCAGCACGTGGCTTGGACAGGAGCACTCTGTGCTGGGTTAGGAACTGGCTGGATGGCCGGGCCCAGAGAGTGGTGGTGAACGGAGCTGCATCCAGCTGGCGGCCAGTCACCAGTGGTGTCCCTCAGGGGTCTGTCCTGGGGCCAGTCCTGTTTAATGTCTTCACTGATGATCTGGATGAGGGGATTGAGTCTACCATTAGTAAATTTGCAGATGACACCAAGCCAGGAGCATGTGTTGATCTGTTGGAGGGTAGGAGGACTCTGCCAAGGGACCTGGACAGGCTGGATAGATGGGCCAAGTCCAATAACATGAAGTTTAACAAGTCCAAGTGCCAAGTCCCGCACTTTGGCTACAATAGTTCCTTTCAGTGCTAGAGGCTGGGGACAGAGTTGCTGGACAGTGCCCAGGCGGAAAGGGACCTGAGGGTACTGGTCAACAACCAACTGAACATGAGCCAGCAGTGTGCCCAGGTGGCCAAAAAGGTCAACGGCATCCTGGCCTGTATCAGGAATAGTGTGGCCAGCAGGAGCAGGGAGGTCATTCTTCCCCTGTACTTGGCACTGGTGAGGCCGCACCTTGAGTAGTGTGTCCAGTTCTGGGCCCCTCAGTTCAGGAAGGATGTTGAGATGCTTGAACGTGTCCAAAGAAGGGTAAGAAGGGTGACAAGGCTGGTGAAGGGCTTGGAACACAAGCCCTATGAAGAACAGCTGAGGGAGCTGGGGTTGTTTAACGTGGAAAAAAGGAGACTCAGGAGTGACCTTATCGCTCTCTACAACTACATGAAAGGCAGTTGAAGTCAGGTGAGGGTCGGTCTCTTCTCCCAGGCAACAACTGACAGAACAAGAGGACATAGTCCTAAGCTGCGCCAAAGGAAGGTCAGGTTAGAGGTTAGAAAAAAATTCTTCACTGAAAGAGTGATTGCACACTGGAATCGTCTGCCCAGGGAGGTGATGGAATCACCATCCCTGGACATGTTTAAAAAAAGACTGGACGTGGCACACAGTGCCATGGTTTAGTTGATGAGGAGGTGTTAGGTCATAGGTTAAAGGTCTTTTCCAACCTAGTTCATTCTGTGATTCTGTGATATTGTTGTACAGACCTGTACATTGTAATCATGGAATGAGACTTTTATATATCATCTCCAGCTTTAAAGATTAAGTATATTCAAATTTATTTGCAGTTTTGTCAGGGAGAGCACAAAGTCTCTTTGAGACAAAGTTGTGGGTACTGCATATGTACACATAAAACTGTTGTTCTAATACATAAAAAAGAAGCTTTTAGTCCAGTATACTAACACTGACAGTTTTAAATAAATATACTTCATTGTGAGTGTGAGAACTAGTGCTTCTTCTACAAAGTGATATGTTGAAAGCAAAAATGTCTTTGATTTAGAGATACTTAATATACAGCCAGCTGAAAACTATTACTTATCTGAGAGATTAAAAATAAATTAAAAGATTTATTTTACATTCAAGAAGAACTTCCTTAGTTTGTGTTTTCCCTTGAAAACTAAATATACCTTAATTTTAAAAGTTAGGCACTAATTAGTTGATATGTGTTTTGCAGAGTTAGTTGTTTTCTCACTGAATAATGGAATACTGTATGTTTAGGATGTACTTCTGAATCACAGGGAGCAGTTAATATAAAGCCACCACTTGAAGACAACAGTATCATTTATTTTTATGGGTCCAGGATATAAATCTACATCTTATCGTAATGGGTTGCATGGAGCTGTCTTGGGAGGTATCAGGAATCAGTTGAGAGCTTATGGGTGAAAATTTGAGGGCAGACCTACACTGGCACTGTTGCAGTGTATATTTCCTACAGACCTGATGATTAGAAATAAGAAGTAGAGGAGCCTTTCTTCAAACAGCTGAAGGAAGCTGCAAGTTCTTTGTCCTCACTGTGTTTTTAAGCACCCTGGTGTCTGTTGGAAGGATAATATAGCAGTGCTCAAGACATAAGAGATTTCTTGACTGATGACAGGATAACAGTCCTGGATTTCAACCATTTCAGATATTCATATCAGTCATATTGGATTAAGCCCTTCAGAGGAGAGGGGTCCAGGAGAACTAGTTGATATTAAAAGGTAGCATCCACCAAGCTCAAGAAAGATGAAGTCTAAAAAGCAGGAAGTCAAACAAAGATGTCAGGAATCTGTATGGATGAGCAAGGACTTCTTGTCTGAATTGAGACTTAAAGGAGGTGTACAAGAGATAGAAACAAGGGAAGTGGACTCAGAAAGAGCTTAGAGTTTCTGTCCAATCATGCAGAATTATGGAGTTAGAAAAGCCAGGTGAACCTGAAGGTGAATCTGCCAAGTCTTGTGAAGTATTCTACAAATGAAAAAAGAGAGAGGGAAGACTATGGAAGACGAGAGCTCTGGGCTGAACAAGGTGGGGACTCTGGTGACAAAGGACACCAGAAAATGCTGAGGTCACTAGTAACCTGAATGGTGGGACAAAGTGCACTCTCAGCAAGTTTGCAGATGATAGAAAACTGGGAGTAATGGCTGATACATCAGATCGAGCTGATTTCAGAGGGATACAAAAAGCCTGCAGAAATGACTGCAGAGGGCCCACATACATCTAAACAACAAAAGGAGCACCAAGCCCCGAATCTGGAGAGGAACGATCCCATGAACTTGTATGTGGTGGTGACTGACCAGCTAGAAAACAGCTTTGCAAGAAAGAACAGCAAGCTGACCAAAAGCCAGCAATGTGTCCATGTGACAAGGAAGCTTTACCAGCCTGGGTTGCATTAGGAAGAGTGTCGACAGCAGGTCGGTGGAGGTGATCCTTAACCTCTACTCAGCACAGATAGAGCCACACCTGGAGTGTGTGCCCAATTCTGAGCACAAAGGAGATATAGACTTGCTGAAGTGAGTCTGGCACAGGGACACAGGGAGCATTTAGGGGCTGGAGCATCTTTTATCTGGGGAGAGGTGGACAAAGCTGGGATTTTTTAGCCTGGAGAAGAGAAAGGTCAGGGAGAATCTTATCAATAAATATAAATTATCTGAAGGAAGAATGTAAAGAAGGTGGAACCAGGCTGTTTTCAGTGGTATACAGTGAGAGGAAAAGAGCCAATGGACACAAATACAAATGCTTGCAATTCCACCTGAATACAAGAGAACACTTTTCTGCTGTGGGGGAGATAAAACTCTGGAACAGGTTTCCCAGAAAGGCAGGAGTCTCCACTCTGGAGATACTCAAAAGGGTAACTTTCTTTAACTGACCATGCTTGAGCAGATAGTTTGGGAGAGATGATCTCCAGACACCCCTTCCAATCTAAAAATTTCTGTGAATTTTGTGATTCTGTGAATATTACATTTTGTGAATGGAATACATTATTAAAGGATGTGTTTGACAAAAACAACTAATCATCTGAATTTCATTCCATAATTTTTATTGCATTTTTAATGTTTTTAAAATGTTTGATATAATTATTTTAAACCTATCTAAAAGCTTCCACATTCTTAATTCTGATTATTGCCTTGACATATTTATAAATAGGACACTATATTTAACAATCATTATTAAAGTTAGGTATTATTAAATATTATTTTCCCTCCATTTTATGAAGAAGAGAGATTTTCAGTTGGTTGACTGAAGCATCTTAAAAAGGAAGCTATTAAATGGTATATGGTATTCTGAGAGAAATTTTCAAATGAACTTTTCTTTGTGTTGTTATTTTGGTAATGTGAAATATGAAAAAAAAAATCTTGAGCTCTGTATCCCTCATTTGTGAACAAAAATATAACACAATTTTTTTTGAGTACGGAAAATCAATTTTTTCCAGAAAATGTTAATATTTGGTACTATATAAATTGTTAGCATATATTCCAATGAAGTATTAATGTTTATATTTAACTAAATATTATATGAAAGAAACTATTTTTAAGGTCATAGAAATATTTTTCTAATAGAAGTGTGAAAATTTCTGCAGAACTACTGCAATGACTACTAACTTAGTAGTGATCAAGTTGTCAAGCAGAGTTTAAATCTTGCATGCATGTGGTTATTATGCTCCAACAAGTCTTCTGGACTTTATTGGATTAGACAAACATCCACATTTCAAAAAAACACGGCTACTTGTGTGACTGTCAGTAGGATTCGTGAGAAGTTCTTTCCCTAATTTCTGGTCTTTTCCTCCTTATGTTTCAAACTGACAGAGATGGTTTCATGAACTCTAGATCTTTACACATATTTATCATGTAGAAATGAATTCAAATAACAGTTGTGTGTTCAGCTGTTCATGTTGGTAGCCTTCATGATTTAACAGGTCTCTCTTGATTCCAATTTCTTATCTCAGGAACAAATAACCTCCAAAAGATACTTGTAGGAGATTCAGGATGACAGGCAATGTAGTAACAACATTTTTAACTGGCTGAAAAGCAGGCATATTTCTCATTCCAGTGAGTTTCTAGACAGAACTTGCATCTCCCAACTGAAAGGCTAAATTTGGTATATAGTGCATCTCTATTAAGTTTTTATATTATATTACACAAAGTTAGTGTGAAAAGATAAATTTTTAAAACCTTATTAAGATCACTCTTGTGAGTAATGTGGATATTTTGCTGCTAATAACAATAATACCTGCAATGTAAATACTAAGGAGGTCTATTTCAAATGCAAGTCTGTTTTATTAAATAGAAAAGCTTCTCATATAATAGGCCTTTAAAAGAATATTTTTCACTGCATAGTACATAATTTACTAGAACTGGTCAGGAAATATTGATTGTTCAACATATTGTTTTTGTTCCAGAACTAAAACTGCATCTTGAAAAAATTCGAACTTAAGTATCTACAGTAATAAAGAATAATTATCTCTGCTGCACTCAACATTGTATAAATTGCTGATTATTTTATTTCATTCTTTACGCTAGAAACTCAGTGCTACATGCAAGAAATATTTCCACTGAAACATATGCAGAGAGAATTAAAAATCTGTAAGGACATTCTGCTTTGAAAAATCAGGCTGTTCATAGGAGCAAATAACATTTCCATTTTTCTAGAAAGAAAAATAAAGCTTCCTGAGAAAACTTGTTGTTTAGTGCTCCTTCATTCCTACTCAAGGGTTACTTTACGTATGTGTAGGATTTTTTAATAATTCTTTCACAAAGAAAGACTATACAAAAATATTTAACATCATAATTAATATTATTTTCATAAATACAATGTACAGGAAAGAAATTAATGTGGAAAAGGACATGTTTCTAAATTCCTAAAATGAGCTAAGCACCGAATATTTACCTTTTGCATTATACAGCTGATATGTAGGTTCAAAATACTACAATTAATCAATTCGATTTAGAGCTGCTCAGTGAGGCAAAAGAAATATAGAGTTTAATATATGTGAAAAATTGCTAGCAAAGTATTAAATAATGTCTCATATTTTTTTCATAACACATTTATAACAAAATTCAAAATTATATTATGTTTACATCAAAATTTTGCCATCTCTTTTTAGTCTACATTTAATTAAATATATAAATGACAAGATGCAAAGTAAGATTACCTCATGTTAAGTTTTAGTTGGTGATCTACTGTTTTCCTGTAGTAGGTCAAAAAAGGACATCAAAATTAGTTTGGGCCAGAGAGCAGGATAACACACACAGTGACTAACTGTATATTAAGAAAGAAATCTAAAAATGACTATTTAATTAGATACTTTTTCAAAGATGGTATGTCTAAAATGTCTGTTACATATTAGATATGCAGATAATGAGTACAGCAATTGAGCACTAGTAGTTGAGAGTTAACTAGTAGGATTTTCTACAAATTTCTAAATTAAACAAAAACCACATGTGATTTTGATTTCCACCAGGTGACCACACCTCATTTCTCACTTCTTGGTTGCTTTGGATACAGGGATGACCTAGAACACTGAAAATATTCCTTCTGTAAGTTACACTTCTGTGCAGTTAGATTTATATCTTTAGTGAGTAGCAGGTTAGGAAATGGGACTTTGAAATGTGACCTCCATAGCTGATTCTTCACATATTCCTCCCTTGAAATTCTATCTTATAGGAAAAGGAGTCAGATATCAGTAATTTAACCGACATCCTTCTGAATAATACCTACCAGTTTTTCTCTGACTTGGACTTAAAGATAGAGAACTTTCTTGGCATATGCAGTAATAGTACACATGAACGTGCTTATCACACATAGTGAAATTATTTTAATATTAATTTTTCATCATAATAAAAAGAAAAATTATAGATTTATTTTTTCCTATGGGTTGTTTTAAAACTTGCTACTTATTTAAATAAAGGTGTTTAGACAAGATATTTACTGGGTTTTTGTCAAATTTCTAATTAAATGACATTTGTTTTCCTTATTCTCAGGTTCAGAGCTATCACTAGAAAACATATTTTTTAATGTCAAAGTTTGAGCTTTGTTTTAGAATGGCATTAATTACAATTACAATGGTAGATTTAAAACTCTGGGTACTGGTTTAGGATAAAGAGTTCTTAAAATATATTTTTTTAGTTGCTGTTTTTAAAATATATAGTTTTATCATTACTTTTGCTCTCCCTCTGTGTAACATATTTATATGGAAGTGTGGATAATAAAGATGAACACAAATATCAAACTTTGAACTATACCACCTCTGCTCTGGAAAATAATCTTTCTGTAATTGAAACCATGAGCAGAGCAAAGATTAAGAACAGTGTGGCCATAAGCCAGGTATACTGCATAAAACATTAGTGTGATATTATAGTAAATTACTTAGGTTTCTAATAGATATTTTTTGGCCTTTTTAGGGTCAATAAATAATGAACACAGATAAGCCAGATCAAAGCAGAAAGTAAAGATTAGTTTGACTTAATAAAATTCAAGGGGAAAAATAGTTAAATTTTTGTGCTTTTGGAGAATTTCAGTAATATTCAGTACCTAAAAACAGTAAGATATGTCTTAGAAACAATGTTGCATTGGTCTTAAATATTGAAGAATAAATTAAGTTTCTTAATTTAAAAATGTGCTTGTTAAAGTTAGTACCACAGTTTGAACAGCTCCTCAGATAGTCCTTGGAGAAAGGAAAGTATGTTTCCATCAAGGAAATACTAACTTTTCCCTTTTGATTGTTTAGGGAATTCAGAACAGCTTTTCTCCTGGTTGAGACATAACAGGTACCAAACATTTGATAAAGAAATCCAGATATCAATGGCTCTTTATATAAATCAGAAATTACAATTTCTCTTTCCAGGAAACAAATGGTCTTCTATTTCTTTGTGGTAAAGCAGGGTGATTGTTTCCTTAGCAAAATAAAGTTAAAACGCAATATGATTAGTAGAATAAATGAGCATTTTCATAATAAAATGACTAATGAATATCTTATTTACTCTCACATTCTTAAATATCTCTGCAATTGTTTTGTAGAAAAACAAAGTTATTTGGGAAAGAAAAAATGGGGTGGCAATCAAATCTTCATCTCATCTGATGAGCACTTGTCACAGTTATGAATGATGGAGAAGATTGTGTAGTAGGAAAAACAGATAGATTTGACAGGGAGTAGCAAAGTACAGAAATCAAAGTCCTCTAAAAACTGTTGCAAGAAATCTCCATTCTGAAAAAATCATTTACGTATTGAAAAAACAAAATGTCAATTAATTAAATAAATGTTTTCTTCATTATGTCCCCGAACACACTAAGAAAATACTAGATTAAGCCTTGGGGAACAAATTTTATTATGAGCATGAAAAATGTTACAGTTCTAATGCAGCTTTTAAATGACAGCATAATATGTTATGGATCATTTGATTTTTTGTATGAAAACGCTATTCAGCGCCCAAAAAGGCATATGCTGCTAACGGCATGTATTGCAGTCCTTTCCTTATGACAGCTGGCAACTAGCAAATGCCAGTCAAAACACAAAATGTCAAGCAGAAATTTTTCTCAATAAATTTATTTGTTTACATAATAGTACCTATGTAAACTTTGCAAAAATGTCTCTATTGCTTTTGGATGCATCGTGCTAATGATTGACTACATTAACCCTTCAATAGTACACAAAAATATGTAATTAAAAAGCTTAGAAATATATACGTTCCTTTACAAGAATTGCTATTCTTTGCATTATTATTTTTAAATGAATGCAGCTAGAACTTTGCTAGCCAAAATACTTAAGTTGAACAGACAACATTGCCTTTTTTTACATAATAATATAAGAAAGTCTCATTTAACAAAAGATTATGACTTGCATAGATTATTACTGCCAATACTTTTGCTTTCTTTGAATGTAGTGAATGATGAGATATTTAGTTTAACAACAGTTTGTACAGAAGTCACCATTTGTCTCCATCAGAAGTGACAAACTACTCATTTTGATTTGTTTCCTACAAGGTAACTTGTCATGGCAAAATCCATTGTTCAGAAAATTACATTTTTCACCCCTATAG
Organism: Platysteira castanea; assembly: GCA_013397175.1. Classification (NCBI taxonomy): domain Eukaryota; kingdom Metazoa; phylum Chordata; class Aves; order Passeriformes; genus Platysteira; species Platysteira castanea. Next base: position 242,644 of record VYXC01008872.1, read on the forward strand.
TTTTCTGAATTTTTTTTACTCATGAGCAAGATTTCAGTGTTCTCTTTTTTTATTCTGCTGCATTGCGTAGTTCCCTCGTCATTTGGGATCTGTATGTTTTTAAATAAAGACTATTAATTTTTAAAATTTATTACAGATAGAAGGAAACAGGAAATGTTTGTTAAAAAATAAAAAGAACGGTCACCTTTTTAGAAAAATTGCACATCAAATCACTTGATTGATATTTTACATGACTTTCAAAAAAGACAGAGAGAAAGGCTGACCACTAAAGAGCAAATGATGTAGAATGCCATCAACTTAATTTAAATATTGTTTGTTGACATATATACTTCGTTTTCAGCTTCCTGGCTTATGCTGGGTAAAATTTTCTGAATTGACCCCTGTTCAGAACTGAGCAATTGTTTCAGTGATATTTTTTATCTAGTGTCAATTAAAACTGATTAGCCTGTTTTTCTAGTCTATGAGAAATTTTTGTGTCAGTCAAAGATATCTAAAGTAACTGAAAAAACTACAATAGTAGACTTAAATGAACGGCTGGACTTCAAACCTTATCAGCAGGGATATTTTCCAAGATGAATACAAGAATTAATAATTACATTAATAATTGCATAGGATAAGAAGTCAAATTTATACATTCAAAAGAGTAAAAAATTATCTGGGATTATGCAGTCATCAAAGCTAGCCTGGAGCACAATGAACCAGACTCACACGTAGTTGTGGTGGATTAATCCCAGTAGGCAGCTAAGCTCCATACAGCCCCTCACTCACTCACTCCTCCACAGCAGAATGGGGGAGAGAATTGGAAGGGCAAAAGGGAGAAATACTTTTGGATTGAGATAAAGAGAGGTTAATAAGTAAAGTAAAGCGGCTTCTACAAGGAAAACAAAGTAAGGAATTAATTTACTGCTTCTCATCATCAGGCAGATATTTAGCTGTTTCTTGGTAAACAAGAATTCATCATGTGTAGTAGTTACTTGAGAAGACAAGCACCATAACCCCAAATATCCCACCTTCTTCCTCCTTTTCCCTAGGTTTCACTACTGAGCATGATGTCATATGATAGGGAACAGCCCTTTGGTCAGCTGGAGTCAATTGTCTCAGCTGTATCCCCACTCAACTTCTTGCACACCTTTGATGCTCTGTAAGGACTGTTCAGCAATATCTGAAAAACTGATGTGTTATCAGCACAGTTTTGGTTACAAATACAAAACACATACAGGCTGCTATAAGTAATATTAACTCTGTTCCAGATCTAGTATTCCAATGAAAGGACAAGAGACAATGGACACAAAATAAAATACAGGAAATACATGAAACACAAGGAAAATTGTTGCAGAGATTGTAGAATCTCCATCCACTGAGATATTCAAAACACCACTGGGTGACATGCCATGCAACCTGTCTTAAGTGACCCTACATTAAGCAGAGAAATTGGACTAGCTGATCTTGAAAGGATCTTTCTTACCTTAATTGCAGTATGGTTCTATGATTCTACCGAGCAATATGTAGTGCAAGAGAAGAATGAATAAAAGGCAGTTAAATAATTTTTAAAGGATATTTTCAAAATTTTATTTTAAAAATTAAAGTTTGAATATGAGATCTTTGAATCATATTTAAAAGCATAAAGTGTTTTTAAAGTGTGTTTGCTCTGTGACATGCCAGTAATAACTACAACCAGCTTAATTATGCACAGACTTTAATTCAATGCAGCATTAACTTTTAAAATCAGGCTGGTTGACTTGTGAAAACAAGAAATTTTTCCCTAGAAAAGAGCAACAAAGCTGCTGAAGGGTCTGGAGAACAAGTTTTATGAGAACCAGCTCGGAGTGGGGGTTTACCCTGAAGCAAAGAAGACTCAGGGGAGACCTCATTGCTCTCTACAACTACCCAAAAGGAAGTTTATAGTCAGGTGGGAGTTGGCCGCTTCTTTCAGGTAACAAGTGACACATGAGAGAAAATGGCATTGTGTTGTGCCATGGGAGTTTAGGTGAGCTATTAAATAAAATTTCTTCATGGAAAGGGTTGTAAAGCATTGGAACAGACTGCTCAGGGAAGTGGTTGAGTCGCCGTCCCTGGAAGTTTTCAGTGGACATGGCACCTGAGGACATGCTACTACTTGGTTTAGTGTAGAACCTGATGGTGGTCCTATGTTGCCTCTTGGACTTGGTGACTTTAAAGATCTTTTCCAACCTTAACAATTCTATGATTCTATGATTGAGTCTATGAACCCACTCATTAGAAACAAACTACTAATATCTAAGGTAGGAATAAATGTAAAAGTATATTTAAGTGTATAAAGATATAAAATATATTTAGAAGTCATTCTATTTTGTGGCAGTTATAAAATCTTTTTTTCCTATTATAAAGTTATTCTTTCAGAGTTTCAATTGGCTGCAGTTTTCTTGGCTTTTTTGTAAAACGTAATTTACATACTGAAATTATTAGAAACATCATACCTGAAAGTTTGAAATTTTTCTAGTAAAACTGTATGATGTGTAATGATTACTCCTTTTTGAGATATAATGATGTAATTTTTGCCTGATACCAATTGATTTGCACCTTCTTAGTGTAGGTCAAATATCACTCAGTCCTTGGGAAGTATAAAGTATAAAAAGTATAAAAAAGTATAAAAAGTATAAAAAAGTATAACAAGTATAAAAGTATATAAAGTATATAAAGTATAAAAAAAAACAACATAAAAACCCCAAATCCAACAAAACCAGCTAACAGTTTGTTCCTAATATAATAGTGTCCTGATTTCAGCTGGGACAGAGTTAATTTCTCCTCAGTATCTGGTACAGGGCTGTGTTCTGGATTTGGTACGAGAATAACGTTGATAACATACTGATGTCTCAGTTCAAGGACATTTTTGTGTCTCATACTCTGCCAGTGACGAGGTGCAAAAAGACTCTGGAAGCAATAAAAGGTGACCTGAAATGGCCAGAGGGATATTCCACACCATAGGACATCATGCCCAGCATACAAACATGGAGAGTTACCTGGAAGAGGGAATGATTGGTAGGTGGGGACAAGGTCTGGTGTCAGTCAGCGGGTGGTGAGCAATTGTATTGTGCATCACTTGTATTTCCTTGGGTTTCCTTGGGTTTAAAATGTTTCCTTTTATTACCATCATTATTATTATTTACTGTTATTTTATGTTTGTTTCAAATATTAGACTGCTTTTATCTCAACCTACAACTTTAACTTTTGATTCTCCTCCCCATTCCACCACGGCAGAGGGGGTGAGCAAGCAGCTGCATGATGCTTAGTTTCTAGCTGGGCTTAAACTGTGAAAAAGAGCTATCACAAATAATAACAAAGTATAAAGCAATATTCGTACCTGAATCTTAGTTCAGTCTTCCTCTGCACTAGTGTTTAAGGTTTAGTTCCCTTTAAAGATGTCTAAATGTATTTTTTTTTCTATTTTTGATAATTTCCCCATTTCAGTGTAGTAAAAGGAAAGCCTGCTGAGGCAAAAATGATTGCAGTCTTTTTGAGAAATGAGTGAAATATGCAAGGAGGAAGAAAAAAATTTCTAATTTCTCTTTTAACCTCTGTTGGGGAAGTAACACCTAAAAAAAAGAAATTCCTGTACATTGAATACATCACCAATCCTAACTAAACTATGACTTGAAAGGCAGAACTAGTTGCAGGTAGAACAGTTGTAGAAACTAAATTTCAGGATTTGGTTTCTAACTATATACAAGTTTAAAGAAGATTAATTTTAAGGAAAAGGGAGGATGGGAATACTCCAAACTAGAAATGGGTAGAGATTTATGGAATCAGTTCATAAGAGCAAAGGCACAGGGAGATTCTACTGGCATACAGATGTCCAGTTGCCCAGTAGCCTTTACATTATCAGATGGTCCAAGTGAAAAACTGAATGTCTTTAATTGTGTTTAAAGAACCTATTCATCTATGTTTTAATAATATCAAGTCCTGCAGGTAGTAAAACAGAATTATTCTCTTAAATGACATAATTAATGATGATGCTCCAAAAGCGGTCTTCAAATGTTTTAATGAATTTACAGAACTGATCCAGGCAGTGGGAAAAAAAGCCCAGAAAGCTCTTATCCCTGCATTGGTAAAGTCATTAGGCACTTATATTAATTTGTTGCTCACACATTATTATTTAGAGAGCAAGGATGCCCAGTCATGTATGAAAAGACCCAATACATGAGCAAGTTTTGTAACAATCCAAAAGAAAAGATGAACAGAATAAAACTTCTGATTGTATATGAGAAAAGGTCTCTGATGACATATTGAAATGAAACCTCTAACAACTGTTTAATAAAAAGCTCACATTAAGAAAATAATTAGGATCTATTAAGACACAGAAACAAAGTATATTTGAAATAGAGAAGATGCATCTGTCAGGTAACACAAAATAAAGGGCTTGTAAGCCAGTCTTTCTCCTATACAATGTTTCTTTATGTTGTGGGTCATTCATTCTAACTGTTCATTCAAGCAACTTTGAGTCACTGTTGGGTTGGAAGTAACTTTACACAACTCTCACTAGATTTCAGGAGAAATCTTTACAATAGTCTAAAAAGCTGAATGATGAAAGACTATCTGCTCCATTCAAATCACCCACATGGTTCTCTGCAACTATTTCTGTACATTAGCAGTGTGAACTAACTTAATCATGAGCTAAAATAACCACCATACAGAAGGAAATTATACCTTGATTATGCTGAAGCCTGCCCTTACTCTTTGCTATGTTCACGGCTGCCAAGTTCAGTCTCCACGGAAATGCATCGGTGGAGCATTTTGGCTTCTGCACATGTTAGGGTTTCACTGAATGCTGTGTCTTCTTACTGGCTGCCCTTGCTTCTCACAGTATACACATTTCATTAACTGAACATGCTCACTCACTTCCAGGGGAAATCTCCTCCTCCTGCATTATGATTCTTATAATACAGTGCACACCTGCTACGACAAAGCAAACTCAGCCTTCAGTTCATACAGTAAACTACTAACAAACAAAACAAATAACATCTCACATAGAATGCTGGAGCATGCTTAACACACATCAGCATCCCTGATACAACAGGAATCACAACAGCCATAACCACTTTCCCTCTGAAAATGTAGCTGAAGGAATGAAAAACATTCCTTTTATATTGAATCTGACCATTAGACTATGTTCTTCAGTAGTGAGTAGGGAACTTACATTCTAGGTCCCTGCAAACTAAGGATAACAAGAGGATTTGATTTGTGATATCACTTGTAAAGGTATCAGAAATGTATTATAGCAAAGTTAGCATCATAGAAGAGATTACGTTTGATTTGAACTGATCAATTTTGGAACATTAAGGGATCAAATCCCTAAAATGAGCACACGACATGAAACAGAAAACTCTGTAAGAGATCACAAAAATGGACCTGTGATGAAGCACTTCAAATTTCCCAAGGAGAGGTCATCAGGTCCAGAGAGAATTTAATTGAAAAGAAAAAATAATCTGATACAGAGAGCAGGACTGAGAATAGAGAGCTGAGGGATAAAGGCAAGGGAACTAAAAAGTCCTTCAGATCAAATACAAAAAACTTTGCACGTTATGTTAGTAAGTAGATTATCTGTAATACTTAGAAAAAGCTGTGAGAATGTAATTAATTAAATAATATTTATTGTAAGAAGCTCCAAAAAGCAACTGAATGTGATAAATGAAAGTCTCTGATTGCTGAGTTAAACTTGGTTGATTCTTAGACGGCTTCCACATCCTTTAGTCTCATATGGTTTCAGCACACAGAGTGACAGTACAGGGAGCTACCTCCTTACTCTTTCTTGAATGGATTACTGCTCATAGAATGCTGTTTAAAATGACACATTGTTGTGGTATTCCAGTCTTGTTTACCTGAAGGTAGGGCATCAAAAGCGTTGGCCCTAAACTAAACGATCAAAAGTATCCTCCAAGTGTCTTTATGGGAAGATGTGCTGTGGTTTTTTCTATATCCTATTTCACCATATAAGAATTACTTGGGTATTTATTGGTCACTTACGTTAACTATATACCCAGCTTATCACAGCTGGGCATTCACTATTAACACCTAGATAGGCAAGCAGTCAAAAGATCTTAAGAACTGGCCAGCTTGCCACTTCATCTCATAGACAACAGCACAGCAGAATGTATATAAAGTTTATAAAGGTGAATTAGTTGTTGAAGACTGTTGCAGTCCGGTACAACCACGATTCTTCCATTGTCCAAGACAGAGCAGCCAAACCAGGAGAACATGGACAAAGACTCAAGGAGCTTTTACTCACTGAGTCTTTGCTCATCTTCTCAACTGTCTTCAGAGGTAATCAGGATCGTTCAAATGTCCGCATTCTTCCACCATTTGTTGCAGTCTGGTTCTGTGCTGCACCCTCTCTGAAGACAGCTGTGGATCGTGGAAGGAATCAGGGACAGTATTTTTGGTAGATATTAATGGATGTTTTATTTCTCTGACCGCATGGCAGCCAGAAGAGACAGAGACCAGCACATGGTAGCCAGGTCAGGCACAAAACCTTCTTCCAACTCTCCCGCAAGACCCAGGAATCATCGAACAACCACAGTTTTCTAGGCGGGAAAAACACCTATAACCAATAATGAACAGGAGAAAACCAGGGAGCTTGGGAGACCCCGTGGACCATGCTTCAGCTTCCATGCCCATCCCCCAGGGGGGGGCACCCCCACAGAAGACCTTCATAAAAAAAAAAAAAGAGCAAAAGAAATAAACTTGAACTCCTGTGCTCAAAGCAATGTATTGTCAGAAATACTGAAACCCCACAGATTAGTAGAGGTAAATAGGCAAATCTTGGGGACAGAAGTGATGTGCTTTTCTCCTTGCTAAAAAAACCTAGCTGCTTGAGAAACTAATCTGAGCATATTACCATGTAAAATTTCACATTGATGAAAGAGCAGGTTTAAAAAAGTGGAATTGAAGAGTCCAGTCCTGAGACTGTAGAGGCAACACAAAGACAACTTTATCCTGATGGCTTCAAGCAGCAGATTCTTCCTAAAAAATGACCAAATATTTGGACATTCAGAAAAACCGGATGTGTATGTGTTTATAAAAATATATATATGTAATAAAAGGTGCTATTATCTTATGAAACAGATCACAAATAGCTGTCATCAAAGGTATGGGTAAAAGACCTAACTCCATTCCTGAAAATGTGTCTTTACGGCCTGTTTTGAAATGAAAATGTGGAAAAATAGGGTTTTTTACATCTCCTGTATATAGCATAAACTACTGATATAAAGATATGAACTGGGGAAAATCTCTGGCCAGCTCCTTACAGTAGAATAATTAGAGAAGCACCTAATTTGCATAATTTAAAATAAGTGGCATCATTTACATTAATTTAGACTACAGAAGGCATAATCAAACTTACTTAGCATATATAAAGTATGGCATATTCCTTCAAAATCATTAAGTCGTGGAATGGTTTGGGCTGGAAGGGACCTTAAAGACCACGTAGTTCAAACGCCTCTGCCATGGGACATATTCCAGTAGACCCCCACCCAATCTGGCCATAACCAACTCCAGGAACTGTGCATCCAACAGCTTCTCTGGGCAACCTGTTACAGCAACATACTTCTTCCTAATATCTAATCTAAACCTACTCTCAGTTGGAATCATTCCCCCTTTCCTTGTCACTACATGCTCTTGTAAAAATTCCCTTTCCATCTTTCTTCTAGGCTCATTTCAGGTACAGGAAAGCCACAAAAGGTCATTCCAAAGCCTTCTCTTTTCCAGGCTGAACAAACCCTGTTCTCTAAGGCTTTCCTTTTAGGAGAGGTGCCCTATCCCTCTAATCACCTTAGCTACCCTTCTCTGGACTCAGTCCAACACGCCTTTTTTAGTGCTGAGAACCCCAGGACTGGACACAGCACTCCTGGTGGGGTGTCATCAGAGTGCAGCAGACAGGCAGCATCCCCTCCCTTAACCTGCTGCCCACTCTGCTTTTGATGCAGCCCGGAATAGGGTTGGCTTTTGGGACTGGAAGTGCACATTACCGGCTCATATTCAGCCTCTCATCCACCAGCACCTCCAAGTCCCCAGCAGTGCTGCTCTTAATCTGGTCATCCTCAACCTATATTGACACTGGGGATTGCTCTGACCCAGGTGCAGCACCTTGCAGTAAAAGTCAGTGGGCAAGTGCCTTTTTCAGTAGTCATCATCCTTTAATTGTACATATTGTCAGGTAAGGCTGGCTGCTTCTCAAGGAATTGGAATGATCTTTCTTTAAAGCATTATTGAATATTTTCACTGATAATGTCCAATGAATATGTAAAAGTTGAACACACTGATGTGGGAAAGCAAATGTTTCATCAACACAGGAAAGTATTGTTAAGTACTACATAAAGAACTGAACAACCACAAAGATAAATTAGTAGAAGTGGCAGTAAGTTTGACATTGATAAGATAAAGAAACTGATGAAAACACAACAATAAAGTAGCAAAATGAAGTCTAAAAACATGGTGGAAAATAACTGGGGAACGGGAGAGGAGATGAGAAAAGAGGTATTTCTTTTAAAGAATTGTGTGGGTAAAAAAGTAAATGCGTGAAATGATCTGCAGTGAAATTTAACCTAAAAACATAAATTGTGTCTAAATGTCAGAGGAAGAAGGTCCAATAATAGTAGCAGGTGAAGTAAGACTAATTATTTTTAAAATAGATTTTGGATGGTAACTTTTCCTAATCTGCAAGAACAAGGTCACAAAGTCATTTCCATTCCTACATCATTATTATTTATGTATAAATAAGTAATACATAGGGCACAGATGCATATGTTAGAATATTTGTCTGTAGCTCTTACTAAATATCTCCAAGATGGCAATTTTTCATATAACTGTTGATCATATTTTAATGATTTCATACCTTGCTATGCATCTTACAATCAGTCTGCTTTTTTTTGCAAACATAGTATTTGGGGTTTGTTTCCTATGGAAGTTAGACATTTTCTATTGACTTAAGTGAGGTTTGGATCCTATGGTAATGTTGATTTGTGTAAGTTATAATTAGAGGACTTACGCAATAAGTTATAATAAGTGAATACAAATCTCAAGTTTTACATGCAGATATAGAATTCTAAATGTGCCATTCATAGTATGAAATAGTGTTTTTAAAGGATTCTACAATGCAAAAAATTCTTGCTTTTCATTTCATCAGTCTGAAAAAGAAAAGTACTTTTCATGATTCTATATTGTCACTCTTTATATATATCCACAGTCCTATAATGTTGGGGTTTTTTGTTGGTTTGGTTTTTTGGGTTTTTTTTTGTAATGCTAAAATCAAATTTGGTTTTACCTTCCTCACAGCAATGAAACCACAGCATTAAATCAATTTTGGCCCTTATCCAGGGCAGACTATTAGAATCTTCAGCTATTAATTCATAAGCTTGAGTGACTCCAAAACACATTTTTTGATTTTAATTCATAGTTGCATAAAAGATGTACCAATTTTTGGAAACAAAAAGCTGTTTGGAACAGAAGAAAAACTCATTCAGTATGTCTGAATCCTACTCAGTTGTGTATGGTCACCGAGCATGTCTCCTTTTCATCCTTCAGTAAATGGTTATTCTGTAAGACATGGAAGAAAAGGAAAAAGGTTTAAGGATCTTTGTCAATTCTCTTGTGAATCAATATTGTTCTGTTTCTTGTATTATTTATCTACCCTTTATTTGGTTTCAACTCCCTAGACAGCAAGGTCCTGGGATAAACTGTGTAAAATATTTGGGTTATATCTTTCCCCTCCACCATCTCCTTGTTATTAATAGTTTTGAAGATTTATAGGTAGAGTATCTGTCAGAATGCAGATGTTTGAGCTCCTGCATTAATCAAAATTTGCATTTTTTCATTTTGAGGCTGATACTGTATTGCTACATACCTTTAAAAACACTAAAAGAAGGTAACTACTTATATAAATGAAGTGATGCAGTGTAATGTTTCTACAAGCTATTTAACAGCTGGAAGCCTCATTTTTGAATCACTGGTCCTAAAGAGACAGATGTCTTATTTACTGTTATTATTTTTTCATCCGAGAAAAGGGTTTAGATCTTTCCACATTTACTTGACATGACCCAAAGTTTTTAAATAAAAATATAAAAATATTTAATTGTGTTGGCTGACTTTTAGGAATTCTGACATCTAAAATATGGGGAAAAAGAGAAAAGAAAGAAGACTTGTATTATTTTTTGCATCATGCTCAAGCATAGATTACTCTGTAAGTAGCATTATCCTGTTGAATTACATCATGTCATGTTGCTTTCACTTGATTTGACCTGTCCTCAGCTTCTCTAATGTTGGCATTTTTTGTTAGTATTCATAGCAGTTCTTTAAATTCTGTGCCAAAATTCTAGTTGAATATGCAAATGAACTGTGTGTCTGCCATAACATTTTCCTCTAGGGTACCTTTGAATGAAGCAAGCCAAAAATATCTTGTTCATTTTTGCTAGGAAAAAAATGAAACCAAAATGAAGAGTTTAAATGTGCATTTTCACTGCTTAAACAAAGAAAATAGAAGATGTGCAGTCCAACACTTGCTTTTGGGTATACACCTTGGGAAGAACTCTGTAAAATGCCCGCTTTTAAACTCTGTAAAATGCCTGCTTTAGTTACTTTGCAATGCAGGGTTTGTTTTGATGTAAGACATGCAATACTTACCATGATACATGCTATTTTTACTGTAATGATGTTAAATTTAGTTAGAATTTTTAATCAGTCTTTGGTATGTTATGATATCTCCTTCAAATACTTTTTCTCTAGGGTTATGGTGTTATGACAGAGTAATATTTGCCATTTCTTGACAAAACACGTTCTTAGAAATACTGAGTTTGTTTCTTTAGTGTATTATAACCCCAAATATAAAACTAAACCAAGAAATGCACTCATTTAATATTATTATTGAGCATACTGCCAAAACAGGCTCTAATACCCAATAGTATTTGTAGTTTTGTATTTTCCATATTTTTTCTCTGAAGCACAAAGCACTCACTTATTGAACTGGACAGTTAGTTGCTCCCTCTGTTTGTCCAAGACTGCCTACAGGCTGACATAAAAAAGGTACCACAGTGAGAGAGAGGCTGGTGAGATGTTAGAAGAGTAAGAGATCCAGCAGACTGGGGAAAAGGATGCAAAATAATTAATTTTGAAAAATAGACTCTTTTTGAAGGATAAGAAAATAAAGAATCTGTTTAACAAGAGAATGAAGCCATACCTTCTAAGGACAAAGTGCTATAATTTCACAGATACATTCCAATAAAGTCCAAAGAAGATATTTTTCATAGACTTTTTCTGGATCAAGCCCTACTCAATCTTTCAGCAAAAGCCAGGCAAGCAATCTACATGACAAACAGCACCAGAGGTAACTTTAAGTCGTCCAAGCTCTTGATGGAGAAACAGAAAGCACTAGTACATTTTGCTCAGGAAAAAAAAGCCCAAAACTGCCTAACGTTTTCTTCAAACATTGTATGTCATTATTTGTCTTCATTAAGAGCAGCCAGGTGTAGAAAGTTATGTGGGGACATGTATCCTCTCAGGAGCCCTGGCTGGCAAAGAAAATGTGATGGGAGGTTGTAGACTAATTAACCTCTATTGTTCATTGTACACAGGAAGAAAATCATATTCATACAGAAGACCTTAAAAAGATAAAACAGCTGGAAAAAGAATATTGGAATGACAAGATAGGTTTCTAACTTGTCAATGTATCACAGGGCATTCAGAGCATTTAGATAGACCTAAAAAGGCTTCTGAATGTAGATTTTGGTTCCCTCTGCCCACACTCCATCTTGACCCGAACTCCCAGCAGAACAGAGTAACTGCTGTATTATCACAATACAGAGTGCAAGCTACTGTACTTGTCTCTCATCAGGGATTACTAGATTCCTGTATGATAAGACACTGAGGAGAGCTATGCAGTTCTCCATCCAGCAAGAGCAAGGCAGAATAAGCCTTATTTGCCTTTCAGAAAACCATGTGCACAGACACAAAACAAATTTTAAAAGAAATAAATTGGTAAATCCTGAAAATTTCTGAAGGGATCTGAGCACTGTATGAAATTTCCAGGTTAAATGATCCATATAGATCTTTTACCATAGTGACCTACTGTTAAGTTTTGGCAATTACAGGTCACTGCTTTCATACAAAGTTCAAGACTGTTATCATATATCTCAGCTCATTGGCTTTAAAATGAGCTGAATATATTAATAAAGATTTACTAGCCAGTTTTAGGACTTCCTCATAGGGTTTTAAAATCATATCAGACTCCATTTCTCATCATTATTATAAATACTAGTATTAGTACCACATTCTTTATCTTCTTAATGTTTTAGAATATAGTTGAAAAGTTCTGTATATTTTTTGGGTGTATCTATCAGGTATTTTCAAGGTTAAAAATGCTGATTGTAGCTTCAGTGTTAGTTATTTGGATTGCCCTTACTTCTTACTTGATATTGTTGGCAGGGTATAACAGGGAAGTGAGTTTTTGATACATTATTATAATTATTAAATAGGATCTGAACATGTACACATATATACTATTTAATTAAATAACAAAAACAAAACCTGAGAGTAGAGGATTCATACTTTGTAGAAATGGAAGCTAAATTAATAGACTCAATAAAACACAACATAGAGGAAAATGTTGCAAGGCTAGTTTCATTAGTTCAAACAAGACTATAGTTTGTCATCATTTTAAAAAAATTATCAGATGGAAACTAAGAGAAATCAAAAGTTTAGGAAAGAATCATAAAAAATTCTCTACTGAAAGGAAAGTGTTCAATTAAGAAATTTGCTATACTCATCCTGTCTCCTTCCCTGTTTTTATGCAGGAGCTGATCTACCGTTGTAATGACTAATTCCATTATATGGACGACAATTAGGAAGGATAGCATTTTTTTTATGCAAACTTCCTATGCACATCCATGTACATGACATGCACAGATGAGCTGAACCACTCCCATCCTACCTTCATTCAAGAAGCTAATGATCTCATTCTTATCCAAAGTCTGTAAAAAATAAAACTCCATGGACTAATGAACAGAGATGATATGAGATGTCTGTGTTTGGCACATGTCCCTTAAATAGCTTTACGTGCTCAATCTCCTGTGGCCTGAGGAATGTTCCTTGCATGCACAGATCAGCTCCTGCACAGAAAACTGTATTAATATGCAGAAAATGTGCCAAGGGGATGGCCCTTCTCCTTTATTAATTTAAACATTTTAATATTCTCTATATGCAAAACATAATTAGAATTAATGGACTTTAGCACTAATGCAGTGCCTCAAGCTAGCTAGAGCATCTATCTTGTGCATATGATAAACATGAATTTTGAATCCCTTACCACCAGCAAGGCTGGGAGCTCAGCTCAGTCTGCTGATGTAGTTTGTGTCCAGATAAAGATCATATCAACTGACAGACAGAGGGAATTATCATCCTTTTGATGAGATAAGCAATTGGTCCTCCAGGGAGGAAGTAAACCATGACTGGGTTGCACTGATTGTTAAACAAGATCTCATTATTAATCTGTAAAGACAGTGTAGCTGGGCTACAGTAACATATATCAGACAGAGAATAAATGTCAGATTTTAGTCTGTTGTGCCCAAACTGTTGATAGTTTCCTTGCAAAAAATCACAAATTCCACACATGACAGAACAGAAAATAGAATTTACATTCTGTTATTTCACATTCACTTAAGAAACAAAAACTTATCAAGGAAAATACCAGAATATTTGATTTGAAATTAAGCATGAAAATATGTAGTAAACAGAAGCAGAAATTCAGAATGTGCTGGACACGAATTCTGAGAAATTACAGTGGCTATTATTAAAAAGCCAGAACAACTCATGTACTTTTTTTACAGTTTTTTCTGAACTGAAAACAACGGTAAAATATAAGAATTTGTTTTTGCCAGTAGTACAGCCTGAGAAGGAATAAAAGAGTCTTGAATCTCTCATGGTTATCTGCTCTTCCAAATGTGTTCTACTATGGGATTGGTGGGAAAAAAAAATCCACCAAAGCAAAGGTCTGAATTCAAGAGCTTTTCACAAACACCTTAATCTACCTTAAGTCTTCCTTTACTGATGTAAAGCAGGAAGCTTATCCCAACAGAGCTGCTCGCTTATTCACCCTCAGTGGTATGGGGAAGAGTATTTAAAGGGTAAATGTGTGAAAACTCATGGATTGAGATAAAGACAATTAAGTATGTAAAGCAAAAGGTGTATGAATAAGCAAAATAAAATAAGAATTCACTCACTCCTTCCCATCACTAGGCAACTGTTTAGCCATTTGCAGGAAAGCAGACCTCCATCATGCATAACACTTGGTTGGGAAGACAGGTGCTCTAATTCCAAAAGTCTTTGTTCAGCAGTCCTCCTTCCTCTTTCTTTCCCTGAGATTTTATTGCTGATCATCACTTCATATAACATGGAATATCTCTTTAGTCAGTTGAGGTCGGCTCTGCTGTGTCCCTTCCCAACATCTTGCACACTCCCAATCTACCCACTGGCTGGGTAGTGTGACAGAGATCAGCTTGGCATCGTGCACTCACTCTTCAGGAAGAGCTAAAATATAGGTGTGTTATCAATACTGCTTTGGTCACAAATCCAAATGATAACAGCATACCAGCTGCTATGAATAAAATTAACTGTACCCCAGCAAAACCCAATAATCACGATTTTTGTTATGACCTGCCATAAGAAACCTGGCCTCTGTTTCTTGTGATGTTATCATATAGGTTTAAGTGAATTTCCGGTGTTTTTTACCATTTCCGCTGTCTCACCTGGTATTTGGAGGACAACTGTACAAAGTCCTTTGTGCATATGAATGCTTTTAGCTCTTTATTGTAGCAATATGCTAGACAATGCATGAATTACATTCTTTCTCTGGATGTGTCTCCAAACATCCTATTTCTTTCTATACTTAAGGTTTTGGTGGTCCAATGACTGATCTTTCTATATGTCCTTGTCCTCAAGTCTTCAATGAGCACAGTCATGAATTTATTTTATGCCAATATTAAACACCTACATTGATATTTCCATAAATAAATGCAAGCTAGAAACATGCTCAATATAACAGTAATTTTAAGTAAAAAGAGTATTTTTTTCTCTAAATCATTGGGGTAGTGAAATATGAATTCTCACAAATCGTAGAAAACACATTTTGCTCAAACCTTTTAAATAATTGTCAGCGGACACAGACAGATATGTAGAGCAGCATGAGGAAATACTAATGCTGAGCTTTAGTTTATGTGTACCTGATAAGCCTGATACACTACACAGAAAATGAGGTGAGTGAAAAGGGTTTATCAATAAGGTTGAATTTCTGTTCTGGTTGTGGTTCATGCTTGGAACTTGATATTTGTCTCTGTGAGGTCTTAAAGAATGCAGTCAGTCACATGTCTCAAAGTACTCTCAAAGCCACAGAAGGAATTTCCCATATGATAAGCCACCAGAAAAATCTCCACTGAGATAAGCACAGACAGCAACCATAGCGAGATGCTAGTTCCACATCCAGAGGCACATCTGGATAACCTATCTAGACATAACTGTTGGAAAGGAAGCAAGTGTTTATACACATGCCAGCCCAAGCTGTGGGAATGGCATCTACGCCCATGGATACCCCCTGGGTATTTCCAGAGAAATGACTCTAGGTCCCTCACCATTGAGAAGACTGGGGGAAGAACACTGGGATTCTGTGGCATCCATGTGTTGGTGGGATCTTTCTAGTTAATCTTTCTCTTGCTTTCTATTTCTTCCCCCTGTCCCTCTCCTTTTCTTTCTATCTCTCTACCTCGCATTTACTGTTAAATAAAATCTGTACTATTGACTTCAGTATGTGGTGTCTCATCATTGAATCTTAACACTCTTCAACTCACATTGTTAAAAAAAGTATAATAATGGTCCCTGTAAAAAACAAGAACTCCAAACTTGAATAAGAAGCCAGGATCCCTGCTGCAAAAACTGTTTACTCTTTCTTCTCATTAAAGGAACCTGTAGATCTGCTGTAGCTGTGGTGCTATTGTCAATTCTAGAATTACAGCTCTCTCACATATTCATCCCTATTTGATACATGATAATAACCATGTGAATTAAAAATATGACAGAATAACCATTATACCTGTATTGTAAACGAGTGGCCTGTCTATTAAAAGAAACACTGTCACAGATAAAAAGCTGGGTTTAATATGAATTTGTGAAAGTGCGACTTTGCAGAGTTTGATGGCAAGGTTCACTCTATTACTTAATACACAGGTTAAAACATAAAAAGGAAGATAAAACTAGAAGAAATTTTGAATCATATACACAGAAGCCGGGAATGCCAAAGAGGGCAAGAGAGCGAAGGATAAGGATTCAAGATAAGAGCACAAAAGGGTTTAGCAGCACTTAATCACTGAATATTTTAACATTTACAAAGTTATTCAAGGGTTTACTAAAATTATAACAATGACTTAATGAGGTAGTAACATTCACAGCATAATCAATTCACACTCATGAGTAAAACAATGTCTACACCTATTTCTATGCGTGTAAGGGTACCTATCAAAAATTTCCCTTAGGTTCAGTGAAATACAAAAAATCCTTCTGTGTTTCCCAATGGGCAAGGGCTTCATCTCGAGGAATGTGGAGATGTGGAGGAGGGTGTATCAGCCTAGACTTCATCATCAGTGATGATTCTTGAAGTATCTCAAGCCTGAGCTTTTGTGAACTCTAATGTGTACAACTCATAGGGAGGTGCTGGCGCAGCCTGCTGCAATCCAGGTGAGTTCAAGGGGCTTTGCTCAGGACCACTGTTTATAGGGTCACAAGATGATTGACTTTGGTCATCATTAGGTTTCCATCCTGGCCATAACCCATGACAATTACTACTGGATTTTTTACCCAAAGTGCAGTAACCATGATACTGTTTCACTAGGGTTACAATTCAAAGTGGTATGGCTTCACCTGGGCTACAACTCAGGTAAATGGTTCACCAAGGCTATCCACTGTTTCCCACCTTGAATGGGCAGTTGATGTTTCTGAATGTTGTCAGCTCTACCATGCAAGAACTCCTACTACGATCAGGGAGTTCCTCACAGCTGGAGTGGCACAGTCAAGGGACACTTCACCTCTCAGACAGTTCAGTCAAGACTTACCAGAAACTTCTGCGATCAGGCCGAAGGATCTCAGGATGGGGGAGCAGGGGGCAAAGGGAATTGCACTGTAAGTCTAATAGAAAGAAAGAAATGAAAAGAAAAGAAGAACCGATACAAAAGTAACAAGAAATGTTGTCTTAGAGATATTGGAAGTGTGGCAACACCTTACACAAATATCAGATTGAAAATTATCTAGCAATATTTGATAAAGTACATGCTAGTATTAATTCCTCAGTTATGTAGTCAGTGTGGGGGGGTTGTCCAACAGTTTTTTCCTTCCTTTTCTACCAAACTCATTTTTACTGGTAGCCCATCACTGTGCCCAAATAGAAGAGGTAAGAGTTTGTGTTCTTGACAATTGGAAACTTTAATCTACTTTCCTGTTTCTCAGCGTCTTAAGGTAATATTTTCAATGACAACTCACTTTTCAGCATTGCTCAGGCTTGTGCTTATTCTCACAGAATGAAATCTTTCCCAAAACATCTGTTCCCAGAAAGAACAGTGTACAGTAAACTTGGATACTTGCCAGTTTTCCAGAAAGTTATCTGTTGTGCTGTCTAAAATATTATATTTCCCACTTGACTAAGTGAGAAAAATCTCATTACTCAGTATAATAATTCTGTAGATAATTAGTAACTCTCCCATTTCCTATAGCTCATTTTTCTCCTTGCATTGTTAATGTTGCCAGCTATAACATCTACTGCAATAGATTATAATCTTCAGGACAGATTTTGGATCTGATTTAAATTTTCTGTACCCTGATGATTAAGTGAACACTTTTATAAGACTGATTATTTTTCAGGTAGAAATATGAATGTGCTTGTAATATGAAGTGGCATATTCCTGGATCTTTCCCTGTTTCAAGTTCAATTCTCTTCAATACCCACTCTTAGCTTTAAATCTTGAAAGGTGTTTTCCCAGAGCATCAATTCAGATCCGGTTTTAGCTCTGATGACAGGACTTGCTCACAACCATGACCACTCAACACGAAGTTGCACCACATTTGAAACCTGTCCTATCTGGGTTTATTCCATGGCCACAACACTGTCTGTGTATCAGCAACTCTTTTCTTTTCCTATGCTACTTATGACAGTGAAGGAAAGGCCAACAGCTTCCCTCCCAAAATTAAGATTGTAATCTATGGTTCCAGCAGGGACATTTGAATTTAGTCAAACGGCATCATCACCCATCTTGAATGAATTCTTATTTAGAACATCAGAAATAGAAAATCTGTGATATTGCCATGTCTGACTCTGAGATAATTTCAATTATTGAGGTTTTGACTACGAAGAAATACTGAGATACAGACAAGGAACTGCAACAGTAGGTGGCTCTGTATTGTTTTGTCTGGAAAACCCTCTGTAACACCATATTTTTATATATATGGGGGGAGGTTTGTTCTCTTTGAAATTCAGAGATCTTAATTCTTTACTTTTTTGTGCTTTGCATTAGAGACCACTAAATTCCAAAAGCCTACTTAAATAATTTCCTTCTACAGTTATTAATCCAGTGAATAGATCTTATCTTCTCAATAATAATTGTCACATAGATTTCGGTGTCAAATTGTAAGAGTTTCATTCCTGGTCTCACATACAGCTGTCTCACTCTCTCTGCACATTCAGATATATTTCAATGCAGTAACTGTTTTGGATATCTCCTCTACTGCTCATCTTTATTTCCTGAAGTAGTATCTGCCATGGAGACAGGAAAGATCTTCTGCACAGTTTAATTCTTATCTCCTTTGATCCTGTAAGCCTGCATGATCCCCAGTACATGTCTGTCAACCACAAAGTCTGAATCTAGCATCCCATCTTTTCCACTGAATGAAAGGCTATTTCACTATCTGAAGATTTGTACAGGACTCAGTATCACTTTCTGGTTTTAATTAGACTTTGATAATAAATTGAAGAAGAAGGAAGCAGATTGATAGCTGCAAAAATATCCACCCTGACGGTAGCATCCCAGCTATGAAATTGAAGATTTTGAAATTCATGAAAAAGTAATAATTCTCCAGCTTTCCTCATGAGCTCTCCAACTGGTTAATAATTTTGCTGCTTTATTAACTGTAACTTGCAACCTAATAGTTTGTTTAGGCATTTTAGACACCAAAAAGGGTCTCATACTTTTCATTAGCAGGTAACACTTCCAAATTGCCACCCCACCTTCAGCAAATAGACTTGTATTCCTCTGAATAAACCTGTGCTGCAAATGAAATTGTATCCTAGCGCCATACTTCCTGAAATGACAAACTTAATAAAGTAGTTAATATTAACAAGGATATTCAAAATGCTGAAATGCACAATGGATGTGAGCGCTAATATTTTCTGTTATTGTAGGCAGACAAAACTCTGCCCCTTAAGCTTGAAAGCAAGATTTCCTTAAGCTGTTCAAAACTCATTTTTGCCAGCAGTGTCTATATGTCCTTAGAATATTAGAGAACAAATGATAGACTTTTAAAGAAGTGATATTAAACAACTAAAATTCAAGATGTTGTAGGAGATCTTTTAAGCAGTAGACAGCCATACTTGGAGAGACTTTAATGAGTTCCAATTTTTTTGCTAGTGCTTTGAATCCTTCAAATTATTTATTTTAAATAGGGATGACTGGTCTTTACAAAACTTATTTACTTCCGCTCCTCTTGAAGGTAAAAAACCAGAATCACAGATAATAATAAAATACAAGATTTTTTTTTCCTTAGCTTTGAAGAGCACTCTAATTTTTACCAATGGCTCTTCAGCATTGGTCCATAATGACTGTGAATCATTATAATCAATACAGACTAAAAAAAAAGAATTATTTTGATCAAAAATATAGAATTTTTAGGCTATATGGTTTTAGAGGTGTGAAAAATATTCTGTTGAAACTAATTTTCATATAATCAAAAAAATTGAATTTCATATTTCTTACCTTTATAGAATGGTTCCTTAATTTATGTGTACATTTTTATAAATAGTGTAGAAACACATTGTCTCTTCCAAAAGAGCAGCATAAAGTAATATTTTCCATTTTCCCCATTTCTTGTTTCCTCTATCTATTGAGTTCTTCCCAAAAACAACAGCACATGATATTAATTTTTTCACAAACCACTTATCCTTTTTTTAATGTTGTTAACTCCCCATTTTCCTCTTTTTCTCAATGGTATATGAGCAGGACTAGAGACTCTTCTAACTGTAAATATAATATATCCTCTTAATTAGTCTGAAATTAATTGTACATGTTGGTCTTTCAGAGGAATCTGAGGAAAACAAATTTCTCTCAGTTCAAATTAGTTCAACTAATTAAACAATAATAATTTTGGAGGTTCTTTTTTACATACAATAAGCACATGAGCCTCTACACAAACTAGATCACATGTGCACCTATAATTAAAATATTACATAAATATATATGGATTTGTTTAATAAGGCTAGTTGTTAAGAAATAATAGTAAGCGTTATTCAGAGAAGGTTTTTTCATATGCTCTAAAATCTGGTTTTATACATGATGAAAATATAAATATCCATGCCTTCAGGTTCAAAACACCGAAAAGAAAGAATAATTTAAAAAATAACTAGAGAACTTTTTCAAGACAGAACATGAGTAATATAATCAATATTGTTTAATAAATCTAATGGGGAACTTCTTTTTGATTTCATCTATTACTTACTTAAAAATTTTAAGAAACATCCAACATTCATTTTGTAATTATGGAAAAAAGCCCTGACTACAAAAAAGTCTTTCCAAGACTTCCTACAGACACAGGCTCTCAGGTGTTGGGGGTTTCTTAATGGCATTAGGGAATTTAAAAAAAAAAAGGAAAACCAGAAGTAAACCCAATAGATAATCTATGATCAAATTTTGTGTTTTTTTCAGAATCATAAGAAGAATATTAATGCATATGTTACAGCCACAATTTCAGATGAATAATTTGTTTGGTGTATAGCATTATTAAATTTCGATCATATTAACATAGTGTAGAATTGTCTTTAATAATGTTCCTGCATATTACAACAGGGACTTAGAGAATGAGGTAGAAAAATAATTGTCAGAAAAGTTTTTTATGCCATTATAACCCAATCCTCTCCTTCCTCTCATCCCCATTCATTTTACTGTGTAAGATCTCATTTATGAAACAACTGCTCTTCCATAGTTTGAATGTATTTATTTTGGTTTTATCTTTTTTTTTAAATATATTCTCTTTTACTTTTTCATAATATATGCTCTGTGTAAGATCCAAGCAATTATTAAATGACAATCAGTCTCAGTAAACATTGCAATACTTCTTTTAAACATCTGTTTGGAATATTTAGAAGAAACTTTTGTTCTTCTAATTGTTTGTGACAACTTCATATAAGTTATTTGGTTTTTTAGAAAGGACTATGATGGAGCTGTAAAAATTGGAATATTTCTTTGAGTGACAGTTAATACAGTTCTAATGGATTTTTATGTTATTTTTGAATGTCAACACCAACATATAAAATTATAGTATTTTAAGGAAGTTTAATTTCTAGCACCTTAAAATATTGATATTGCAGATATTTTAGACATTATTTTAATCATTTTTCATTTTTTATGTTGTTGTGGTACCTGCAAAATTTTCAGGTTAATCAAATTATGTCACAATCTAAGATTCTTGATTTAATATTGAGTTTTCCTATGAACTTTTTGGAATGACCTTCATGTGAATTGGCATAGACCTATAAATTCCTAGATTTCATTTCAGTAAGGGTCAAAGCATATCTAATTTTCATTTTTTAATCATGTAAATGATTTCCCAAGTCACCAGAAATATGTATGAATAAATGTGAATATTACAGATCTAAGTAATTTAAAAATTATATAATTGGACTATAGTTTATTGCAGATGTACAATAATACATCCAAACAATTATTTCATTTCTTCGCTTGTTCGTGAAGTGGGATTCACAATGGCAGTGAAAACAAGTATTCTACAAACAAGCCCATTTTTCCATCTCCCCCCCCTCATCACTTAAAACACTTTTGATTAAAGAAGTTGTTTTAGAAATCACATCAGTAAAATTTTAGAAATCATTGGTAATATTAGTAAAATTTAAACATGGATGTGCAAACAATTACAAGAGCTAATTCTAAATAAACACAGTCTTACTCTAATTATAAGGCGCAGGTGAGGATGTGTTGCAGGTATCTTTAGATGAATAGGACCATCTACATGCACATACACACAAAATTATCTGTAAGGGTATCTAACCTTAAAAAGCATGATAGTAGCTACAGGATATAACCGGCAGATGAAAATTTAAAATCTTCTGTTATATATTCCACGAATCACCTATGATTCTTCAGCACTGTAGTATGGCACAAATTGCTTTGGTGTGATTTGGATGAAAAAACCCAAAGATAATGAAGTGAAAGATGCCTGAAAATAGTTCTGTAATCATCTGGATGGATTTGAGATGTTGTTATTCTAGAACACCTTGGATTTTCCTTTCTGATTCTTTGGAAGGCAGGTTATCTGATGACTTTTTAACTTTGAATGAGTTACTGATCTTACACACACTGTTGGCTTATGACAATTTAAACTTTTTATGTTCTTATGTTGCAATAACCAAAATAGCTCTTTTCCAATTACATTCTTTTTCTATAAGAAAACTTTTCATCCATCCAAAGATTGGTTGGTGGTTTTTTCCTCCTCCTCCTTGATCAAGCTCCTTTAGTAGCTGAAGAAAATGTGTTTAAGTTCAATTATTAGATGTAAACTTGCCTAGTAAAAATTCCCAAGTGCTTACAGTCGATCTTCCCAGGTAAGATAATTTGATTTTGCCTCTTCAACTGATTCTAACCCTTATAATTCAAAACTTCTCAATACCCAAATCAAAAATTTTAATAAATCACTATTGAAATTTCACATCTATCACAAGAGAGATGAGAAAATATGTTCATAAGATGATATATTTTTACACACCAAACTTTCATGCACCTTTCTTCATCCATTCTTTCTCCTACACATATAGAAGGAATGACAATAGCATTTCTACATCAGCCAATTACTGCTTTTTTTGAAAAGTTTTTTATCATATTCTACTAGATTTCTTCAGCGAAAGAGGAATACAAGAATAATCAATTTGTTTATATTGCTGTTTTTTATCTGTGATACAATTACTTGAAGGATCTGATATACCATGTTACCAATTAATAGCAATTTTAAAATTCCACATTTAAGTCTTGGGTGTTTACAAAAATAAGCTAATATAATATGAAAGTAGAAATGGAAGAAAAAAAATCAGGATGCTAATAACATAATGACATGATGACATAATGATGCTTGATGGCATAATCTAAAATGGAGGATATAGTAATTTTTTAAAAGACAACCAAACTTATGTGACATTGCCAATATTTTAGAAGTCTTTATATCCATTCCATCTGATACAGAAGAATCCTTTGAAGTGTGAAGTTGTTCTTTTTAAAATATTGCTTCAGTCTACTGGTTTTGACTGTGGCAGAGCCTTCTGAAGTAATTTTAAAGATACCAGGTGGCGGAATAAGCAGAGAACTCTATATCTGCCTAAATAGGTCAAATGAGAAAAGGGACAGATGAAGGAGTATGATATAATTTCTAAAATGATCTCTGTAGTTGTTTGAAGTATCAGGTTTTCTCTGCACATTTAAGGACACACTGACAAATACTGCCCTGACTCCTCTCTCTTTCAATGCAAAGACGTGAATAAAATTACAGCATACAAAAAAGTAGATGGAATTTTTTGGAAATTTTGTCTTTTCATTCTGCCACCTTTTTTTCCCCCTTATCCAAAACCCTCAGTGGCTATATTTGAGCATAATAACACTTCAATAGCACTGAAAGTGCATACTTTAAACTGAGGTGCAATTTATGGTACATTTTAGAGAACAGCTACTGAGACCTGGGCACAGTTCCAGTGCTGACAGTGCAGTGCAATTGAAAGAGACTGAACTGTCACAGATGTTGTTTCTTTTCTAGTACTGATTATCAGAAGATCTTCTAAATTCCAGGGAACTTCTTGAAGTGAGGTGTCCTAATAAAATTCCCTTTTTTAATAAAACAGATTGTACTCTTTCAAGGTATGCCTGAGCTATTGTTGTGTATTTAATGACTTTAACATTCTCCAATATATTTGCATTCAAAACTGTACCTAATTCGTTGCTTTGTGAAACTTGAAAGTTTCTTTATGCTTACAGTAAAACAAAACCTAACCTTTTATAGATAACTTTCTGTAACATATCTTAATCTTTCACAGGCATTTTTCATGCCAGTATGAATCTGTTTTTCGCATACGTGATTATGTATGCGAAACTACATATCAGTTAAGAAAAAAAAACAAAACAGGATGAAAATAAATCATTTATTTGATGGATGTCAGTGATGGCCAAAATAGAAAGTTCTAAAAGCAAGTATAAAAACTGACAGGAATCATCATAAGATTCCTTTTCTCTTTACTGTACCTTGGATGTTTTACTGTATGTGATAAACTTAACACTTTCTTAATAACTGCAGAAAACCTTGTATAGACATAAAGAGTAGTTTATATATGATTCACGGAATTGATGCTATTAATATTCATTACTATTTAGACAATACTATCCTTCATTGATAATTTCAACTGTCTCAAATATGTTTAATAGAAGAATGGAAGCATTCAAAAAAATCACAATCTTCCATAATTTGGAATTAATTTTCCAGCATGTAAAAGTATTCTATTCCCACCTGCTCTGTGCTGTGATGAACGGTTAAAGGAGCATTAACTGAGTCAGAGCCACAGCACCAGTGCCTTGGCCAAAACCAGCACCCAAGGAGATGGAGCTGGCCCTGGCATCAACATCTCCACAAGGTGCTGAGGAGGCCCTCTCATGGCCACCAGCAGGATCGGGCTGCCCTTTGCCATTCTAGCACTAAGCACTCCCCACCCCCGGCAGCCAAACTCCTGTGGGTATGTGTTTAGGAACCTTTCAGTAAGGTTGGGGGGGTTCATCCTGCACATTCCCTATTCTATTCTATTCTATTCTATTCTATTCTATTCTATTCTATTCTATTCTATTCTATTCTATTCTATTCTATTCTATTCCACTGTAAAACGTCACCAGTCATTTCCTCACATCCTATCACTTGTTACTTGGGAAAACAGACTGACACCCACCTCACTCCGACCTCCTTTCAAGTAGTCATAGAGAGTGATAAGGTCTTCCCTCAGCCTCCTTTATGCTCCACCAGAGCCTTCACCAGCTTCCTTGCTCATTTTTGGACACATCCACATACAATTATATTTATATTTTTGAACATGCATTACCTCATTTGTTTCCTCCTTTGAATCATTCATATACTTCAGAATTCTCTGATCAAATTCAATTGTGTAATGAGAATACATTAAGGCATTATATCAGTTAAAATTTAGAATTATACCCCAGTTTTATGTTCCTCAAGGTAAAAGTTTTTCTATTTATTGTAAAATCATAAAATAGTTTGGGTTGAATAAGAAATTTTAAAGATCATCTAGTCCAAGCCTACTGCCATGAAAGGTACTATACCAAGTTGCTCAATGCCCTGTCCAATATGGCCTGGAACACTTCCAGGCGTGGATCATCCACGACTTCTCTGGGCAACCTGTTCCAATGTGTCACCACCATCATTGTAAAAAACTTCTTCCTTAGATTTAATCTAAACCTACCTTCTTCAAGTTTAATGTCATTGCCTTTTGTTCTGTCAGTATGCCCTGGTTCGAGACAAATTCGGAGGAAGGTCCGAAATGAACGTCCTCTGATAAAAGGCAGGTTACAGCCACCACCCCCCACCTCCACCAGGTTTGGGAAGAAATTTCTCATAGGAAAGTGAAAGGGGACAAAACTATTTATTTAACAAACACAGTGAACGGCAGGCATGGGAAGAAAATAATGCTAAACAATAAAACCTCTTGCTGTGGAGAGAATCTGGTAAATTTTCAGAGTCCTTTGTGGGTGTGGCTTTCTCCTCCGCAGAGCTGGGTCGGCACAGGCCCCTCTGGGTCTCAGTGGAAAAGGCTCCCAGTGAGATGCTGATGTTCTGGTGTTCTGAACAGTTCCAGAAGAGAAGAAGAAGAAGAAGCCAAAGTCCCAAGGAAGCAAAGGAGTTTAACCCTCCACCTCTCTCTTCTGAGAAAAAGGAGCCAAGAGCTGGGAAAAGCAGGAAGGTGCTTTCTTCCGCTCTGCAGCAGCAGCTATCTCTGTGTCCTTGAACATAAAACTGCTTTGAAAATTTCTCTTGGCTTTTTTTCTTTCTCTTGGACTCAGTTTTAAAGGCACAGAAAGGCACAGGATTCATGTCTGAGCATAGAGCAGGTGATAGAGGATACAGCATCCTAAAGTCACCCCAAGACACATTATAAGCTTTTGTTATAAGTCTCTATCTTTCTAATAAGTGCCCTTTAAAGACTGAAAGACATAATAAGATCTGTTTCCTCTAGCTGGCACAATCCCAACTGTCTCAACCTTTATTCACAGCACACGTTTCCATCCCTCTGATTATTTTTATGGCCTTCCTCTGAACCTGCTCGAGCAGTTCCATGTCTTTCCTCTACCGAGGAATCCAGAGCTGGATGTAGTAACCCATGCTGGGTGTCAGTAGAGCAGAGCAAAGAAGGAGAATCACAGAATCACAGAATCATTAGGGTAGGAAGGGACCTCTAGAGATCATCCAGTCCAACACCCCTGTGAAGGCGTGGTCACCTAGAGCAGGTTACACATTCAGGTGTGTTTGGAATGTCTCCAGACAGGGATACTCAATAGCCTCCTTGAGCAGCCTGTTCCAGTGTTGTGCCATCCTCAAAGTAAAGCAGTTCTTCCTCATGTTAAGATGGAACTTCTTCTGTTTTAGTTTATGGCCAGTGCTCCTTGTCCTGTTGCTGGCACCACTGGAAAGAGTCTGGCACCATCCTTTGGCACCTTTGACATATTTGTATGTATTTACGAGGTCCTCTCTCAGTCTTCTCTTCTCTAGACTAAACAGGCGCAGTTCCTGCAATCTCTTCTCATAGGAGAGATACTCCAGACCCCTCATCATTATTCTGGTCCCTGCTGGACCCTCACCAGTAGCAATTTGTCTTTCTTGGACTGTGGAGATCAGAACTGAACACAATACTCCAGATGTAGCCTGCAGGGCAGAGTAGAGGGTGAGGATCATCACCCTAGACCTGCTGGCCACACTCTTCCTGACATACCACAGGATATTATTGGCTCTCCTGACTGCAGTGGCACTGCCAGCACATGGTCAACTTGTCATGCACCAAGACTCTCGGGTTATTCTCTGCGGAGCTGCTCTTTAGTTGGTCTTCCCCTAACGTGTGCTGGTACTTGGGGTTATTCATCCCCAGGTTCAGGACCCTACACTTGCTTTAGTTGAACTTCATTAGGTTTCTCTCCACCCAGCTCTCAAGCCTTTTAAGTTCCTGCTGAACAGCAGCACAGTCTTCAGCTATGTCAGCCACTCCCCCCAGTTTTGAATCATCAGCAAACTTGCTTAGGCTGCACTCTATCTGTTAGTCCAGGCTGCTGATAAAGAAGTTGAATAGGACTGGACACCCTGGGGAACACCACAGACTAGAGGCCTCCAATTCTATTCCAATGATAATGACCCTTTGAGCTCTGCTATTCCTCAAGTTCTTGATCCATCTCACTGTCTATTAATCCAACTTACAGTTCCTGAGATAACCTATGAGGATGTTATAGGGAGAGAGTGACAAAAACCTTGCTGAAAACAAGGTAGACAACATCCACTGCTCTCCCCTCATCAACCCATACTACCATGCCATCATAGAAGGACATCACATTGGTCAGGCAAGATGTTCTCTTGGTACACCCATGCTGACTACTCCCTTCTTTTCTTTTACACGCTTGGTACTGACCTCCAAAATGATCTGTTCCATCACCTTTCCAGGGATAGAGGTGAGACTGACTGGCCAGTGGTTTCCCAGGCTCTCCTCTTTTCCATCTTTGAAGATGGGAGTGAAATTGGCTTTCCTTCAGTCATCAAGCATTTCTCGTCATGGTCTCCATTAAGTCGGCCTCAACAGTAAAGACTGAGGCAAAGAAGGCATTCAGTAATCCTGTCTTCCATCACCAGGATGTGACCGCCTTGACTTTATGGGGTGAAAATGCACATTGCTGCCTCATCTCCAGCTTTTCATCCACAAGATACTCAAGTCCTTCTTGGCAGGGCTGCTTTCAATCCATTTATCCCCCAGTCTTTATTGATATTGGGGACTGCCTCAATCTAAGTGCAAGACCTTGAAGTTGATGTTGAAATTCTTGAGGTTAAAAGAAATTTTAAAATGATCAGCAACATTGGGAAGTTTTTTGTTTGCTATTTTTCTAGTTATGTTTCACATTTTTAAAACAAATCCTGTGCAGATCATAGGCATTGCTGACATTTGCATACTTTAAGACTTTATAACACCATATGATCACTTTAATCCACCTGGTTACAATGCATAACTTCCTAATACAAAGCTCTAGAGACATATTTGAGTTGCATGTTATTCCAAGGTCAATAAATATTTAGTATAACAGCTCCATCATTGCTGCTATGGTCAGTCAGTAGTGTCATTAGAAAGCAAGAATCAAACTGCTGGAAATATTCCAACAAAATAATGTTGGATGGTTCCCAGAAAGCCTTTTCCAAAAGACATTAGTTACTCCATCTCCTCTTGGACTGGCAGTTATCCAGATAATGTCCTATACTCTGTATGGTGTTACCTAGTGACTCACTGTGTATTATCTTTGCCTCACTGCATCGTGGATTGTCCTTGGTATCTGATAGCAATCAACTAGAAATCTCATAATGATTTTGTTATAGATTCTTGTGCCATTTTTATGTCTTCAGCTACGTGAGAGGGTTTGCTTAAGACTATATTTTTATCACAAGCAGATTCAGAGAGGGATTCCATGATTCCCGATTTTCTGCAGGTCAGGATTTGGGTAATGAAGAGTTGTCTCAAGATTTAAAATTATAACACATCAATCACTCACCACCTGAATAACAAGAAATAGTATCAGAGAAAGTTTTAAACAGAAGAAGTGGAAATAACTTTGAAGAAGACTAAAGTAATCTCAATTGTATTCATGAAATTAGATAGTTCAATTGACTGTTTGCAGGAAAGTACTGAAATCCTGAATCCACTCTTATTTTAAAAATTTTGTGATCTTTATTGCACATCCTTTACTTGGATGATATAAGAGAACAGTTGGTAGGTAGATCTTCAAATAATTTTTTCCTTTGTTTATGGCATTTTTTGTCACAGAGAATGAGAGTTTTTACCTCAATGATGACTCAGGAATAAAAGCTATATATTTAAACTGATGAACTTTATGCCAATCAGCATAATAGCTCTTTTACTGGAACTGCATCAGAAATAAATTACTCTCATGATTCTCTCTGAACTAAATCCAAGAACAAATTCATTTTCTGTTGTGTTCCAAAAATTCTGTCCCTCTGCAGGGTAGAGTACAGTGTGTAAAATTGCATAGTGGAGTTTTGAACATTTATTTTTCTTCATACAGTGATGTAGAAAATTGATTTTTTCTTCATTCCCTCTGCTTATCTCCTACATTGTCATTTAATTTCTCAAGTTGTACTTTCTCTGTTTTTTTCAAATTACAGATCAAAGGATTCTGTGATCATTGGAAAGAGCAACATATTTCACAGGCTTCCCTAATTTTCTTGTTCTTATAGGTTATATACATATTTTCTTTAAGTACCATTTTCACCACTGAAGCAAAATAACCTGCAATTATTTTAAAGAACAAGATTTAGTGTAGAGGTAATACTTAACTTTTTTTTATTTAATTAAAAGGGTTTTTTTAAGTACTATAAATTTATACAATGCATTCTGATGAAAGAAAAGGTAATATTTTTATGATCAGTTGCAGTGTATGAATTCACATTTAGGTAAAACAAACTCACCAGCCAGCTAAGAAAATGTAAAAAGGATCAAGTGCAATTCTTTGAAGTATATGGTATCTTCTTGACTTTCGTTTCAAGACATAGGTTATTTTTTTCATCTGTACTTGTTTAATGTGGCTACACAAATATGCAAATGAGGTCTACAAACACACTTTTAAACTATCTGGCTGTGACTGAATCAAAAGACTTACTTCTGGTACCTCATTTTAGACCTCTATGCTTTGTTAATCAATCTGACCCTATAAACAAAAACATAGATTTTTAGGCCTCAGCATAGGTATTCTGTTGGACTGAAATAACTAAAAGCATAGGTGAGAGGTATTAGCAAAGCCATGCTGCGTCTTAAGTAATTATTATGGGATGCTTACATGACTCTGTTTGGTGATCACATTGATGAAACTCATTTAACAATTCTGTGTTTGGTTGGTTTTCCTTATAAACTGCAGGAATGACCATTTCACTTGGTTCAAAAAACAGACTCATAAAATCTTTGACTAATTTTTTTTTACATCAATTAAAAGGGGACATTTTAGTCTTTGAATAAAATGCAGCCTGGGTTAACAGTTGAGGTAAACAGCAAGCTGAATTCAGATCTTTTCATTTAATCAGCAACTGTTTTCAGCAATAAAAATTAGTACTTGGATCAAATCAATTTAGTGTTGATTTTGCACAGATACTTTTTTGCAAAATTTATGGTCAAAAAAGGGTAATGAGGGGAAAATCCTTTCTCTTGTTTTTTTTTTTCTTTTTCATCATCCTAAAAAAACCTTGCCCACGTTCATGGAATATAAAAATTAAATAATTTGACAAGTTTGCTTTACATCTGTTTTAGCTTGCTTTGCTTATATACAAATGCAGAATTTCTACCATCCTATGCCAATCTTCATACCAAGTCATGTCTGCTAAAAACACGGAATGAAGATTGTTGTAGTCACACAGTTTTAGTTAGGATTTTTTTTCTTCATATTTAATTAGCTGTGAAAGTACAGTTCTCTCCTGGAGATTCTGCTGCGTTCCTAGACAGGACAAATTACTGCCTGTCCTGGATATTGAGCACTGTTCTTACTTCCCTATTCTAGCAATGTTGTCTCTTCATTTACACATTTGCCCATAGAACGGTCCATTTTATGGTATTTAGAGAAACTTGCACAAAGCTCATTACAGCCCCTGGATAAAATTATGGAAGATCTTAGCAGTATCTCAAGGACTAGAAAGTGACTGAATATACATCATGGTAAATTGTGTTTAACCAGCCTGATACTTTCCTATGATGCAAAGATTTGTAATATAAAAACGTGTAACAGTAGAGCCATGGATGTCATCTACATCATCGTGATTTTAGCAAGGTGTTAAACCGACAATAAGTGAAAAATTGGCTCAACCGCCAGACATAAAAAAAGATATTGTAAGAAGAAGAAAAACTATGGAAGGAAAAGAATTCTCATGTGTCATAAGCTGAAAAAGATGTTCACATATAAGAGGCTCAAGGGAAAAAGAAAACCCACTGTGACAGTCAAATTCACAGGACTGTGTAAGAATTCTGCACGTAAAAAAAGGAAAAAATTTGGTAAGATTAGTTAATAGAATTTAGCATCACTATTCATCTGAGGGTTCTGTCTGACAGGAAAAATGCATACTAGTTTTTGCTGCTACTATTACAATTTCACTATAAGCAAACATGAACAGTGCAAAATATATGTTCAGCTACTTTAAACACTTTTTCAATGCTTTAGGTAACAAATGAATTTTAATTTGATTGCTATAGTTGCAGAGTTTCAAAATTAAGATTATTAGATCAGCTGCACTTCCTGATGAAAGTATGTAGAAGACTACCTTAAGCCAGATATATTAATAACTTATGTATTTGTTAAACTTAGAAGTTAAATTTGTAGTTGAAATAAGAACATAATGGGTTTTGGTTTTATCACTCCTGGAAATGGCACCAATGTGGTTGTAGAATCATAGAATAATTTATGTTGGAAAAGATCTGTGAGATCATTGAGCTGTAAACTAGCTGTAAACTAGCACTGCCAGGTCCACCACCAGAACACTTTTATGGCACCTGGGGACATGTGCCTGTCTTTTGAATACTTCTAGGGATGCTAACTCAACAACTTCCCTAGGCAGTCTGTTTTGATGCTTGGCAACCTCCCTGGTCAAGAAATCTTTCCTAATATCCAATCTACACTTCCTCTGGTGCACCTTGAGGTCATTTCCTCTTGTCCTTTTTGCTTGTTACCTGGGAGAA
This sequence comes from Platysteira castanea, assembly GCA_013397175.1. NCBI lineage: Eukaryota > Metazoa > Chordata > Aves > Passeriformes > Platysteira > Platysteira castanea. Next base: position 274,934 of record VYXC01008872.1, read on the forward strand.
CTGTCCAACCCCATGTAGCTGTAGAGAGCAGTAAGGCAGCCCCTGAGCCTCCTTTTCTTCAGTCTAGACAACCCCAGCCCCCTCAGCTTCTCCTCACAGGGCTTGTGCTCCAGCTTTTACATCAGAGTCACTGCTGTTACTGTTATACCAGTCTTTTGCACTTTGATACAACCTAAGGTATTTACAACACCATTTCAGGATATGTACTTATCTTTCTGAGATCTGAACATTTTATTTATGAAAGCACAATTCCAATGTTCTCAGTGTGTTAGGGAAATAATTCACTTGGATTGCTGTTACTAACATGCACTAAATACTTCATTGTTTCTAAAGTCTGTAAACAGCATAAAAACTAGGCCTTCTGTCAGTCACTGAAATCACTGTGTGTCACTGCTTTCAAATTCATTTTACATATATCTAGACCGGATGTGCAGATTAATTGACAGTACCTGGTCTAACATGCATTTTCAACTTTGATTATGAAAGGGAAATTGAAAGATGTTCAAGGTACCACTGTTCTAAGCAGTAAGTGATATAGTAGCTGGAAAATTTCCTTGCAAATCTTCAACGTATTTAGAAAGTGCTTTATTGTTTTAAAGATTCCCAGTCATCTAGTAGCAAGTAAAGTAATAGTTTTATGGGTATAAAGTCTTTCATTTTCATGACATCTCCAAATGCTTCATGTATTAAAAGCATTATGCACATTATGACATAAATGCTGAAGTATCTAGATGACAAGACTGCAGATAGTGTCACACTGTGTATGTGAAAGAGGCATTTAGTCAAGGGCGAACATCCATGCTAAAGACAAGACTATGGAAGAGATACTGTTAATTCAGCTGGAGATATTGTTAATTCAACCTACATGAGGTCTTGGATTTTAAAGCTAAATCTAATACTGTATCTGAAATATTCCCAACAACTGGTTATTTTTTTTTTTAATATTTTAATTTTTATTCTTCCTATTTTATTTCTTTCACTTTTTACCAGTGACATCTCTTCCCTTTGTTCTTTTCATCAAAGATGCATTTAAATGACCCTTTTGCTGGTGTCTGGGCAATTTAATTCTACTCGATTATCATAGGTATATGATTTTCACAATGAACTGCTTCATGTATACCTTGAGAACTGCAGATTCTAACCTTTGAGGCTTTCTAGTCAGGATATTAAAAACTTACCCATAATTACTAATTTTCAGTGACAGTAGTGGTATCATTCAATTCATTAGATATCTGGCCTTTGTGTGCAGCAGGCAAAATTTATTCAGAACTCTAAGATTTAAATGAAGAAAAGCATAAAGAAGCAGTGGCAAGAATTAAAACTATATATATATTCTTGTAAATAGTATATCTATTTTTCAAGTTGCTAAAAATAATTTCAAAGATGGTAAACTATATTTTAATGCTCTTGAGAACAATCCTCTACATGCTGCAGTTAACATTGCAGTTTCTTGTTTTTCAGGTCAATTTTTCTGAGACTGTTGAAATATAGTTTTTAAAGTTTTGAAAAAAAAATCTTTCAAATATAATCTGGATAGCATATAATGGTGTCCCTTTAATTCTTTTGAATATGATCGAAATATCAACATTTACAAGGAATGACTGGATATTAAAATGTGTACTATTACTGAAGGCCATATTTACACTTTTATAAGGCTAAAATTCTAGAAAACAGCACACCTGCAATAATGAAAAGATTTAAATGTAATTCATAAAGAATGTAATAAAAGATTTAATTTCCTATATTACGCAAACAGTGAGTGTTGGCATACTAATATTGCCATGGTGAGTACACTACAGTCAGGTAATATGAGATATTAATCAGAAATATAGTCAAAGTACTTCCCAGCTGAAGGCACTTGCTGTGGGAAATTCATTGTTATGAACAAATAGTAATATTTCTAGAAGGCCAATGTGAAATATTCTTTGAGTTTTCCTTCAAAAGAATGTTCTGGTATTTTATAAGTCATCCTATGGTACAGAATATAATAGCTTATACATAAATAAAAAAAAA